>JAYDZE010110814.1:0-23728 GCA_034509125.1 Monilaria moniliformis
AATTATCTCCGACAGACGATTCCGTCGGTAATTTTTTTTACCGACATGCCTATTACTGACGTGCTCTGTCCGTCGGTGAACAGTTTTACCGACGGAATTTAGGAAATTACCAACGGAAATGTCCGTCGGTAAAACGCGTGTTTTTTGTAGTGTTGGATATAGTTATTTTGGACTACTTTTGATAAATATTTATATGCTAACATATTGCTTTGATCCCATTAGTACAGCATATTGCTTTCAATTCTAACTTTTATATTTAGCTTTTAACTGTAAGTTGGTGATGAAAAATATTTAGACATTTCTCGAATCAAAACCCTCGTCCTCGCCGGGCTCCGTGCGCCGTTCTACTCTATCCTTAAATCACGCGCCATATATCGCCCTTATCAAATTCACATAAATGACCCTCCAAAAAAAATCACACAAATAACTTATTTCGGAATAAGAAAAATCCTTAAAAGAAAAAATAAAAGTCAATATTAAGAAATAGTGTCTATAAACTGCATAGGATCCGTCGATCTGATAGAAAGTGCACAAATATTATAAGGATTAATCCCACATGACTAATAGCTCCCGTGCGTTTTAATTTCCCTCAAAAGAAAATTAATGCTTTTTAATTAATAATAGTGTTGGAATTTTTCGGAAGAAGAAAAGAAATGGTTCTATGTTTTGGCCTAAATTAAGCGTGGTGTATTCTTCTATTAATGGATTGGTTAGACCTTGATCTTGATAAACAAACACGACATGCTCACATTTCTCGTGTGCTGGAAATTGGTTTGTTTACCAAACTTTAACAAATAAATTATGCTCATTAATCTATTTGGCAGACTAAGAAATTAGTAAAGTATATAAAAATAGGATGCGACAAATAACAAATCTCAATTTCATCTTGTTTTGTCGCTCGATTTGGACTATATAAATAGTGAACATTTTTCTAAATCACCTTATTAACGGTGATACTATATCACTCTCGCATGGTATCAGCTAATATCATCTTTCTTCTTCTCCTCCTTCTCATCTCTCGCGACCTTCATAGCTACTACTCCCACCGCCGCCGGTTCAACTTCCGACGTCGTTCCGATCGCCACTCTCATTCATATGGTGACGATAAAACTTTCTTCGTCGAATTAGCTCCTCTGGCGCAATCAAGTGATACCGATGCTTTCCAACCATAGGCTTCTTGGTTTGGTCGATGCCACATCGACTTCGTCACCTCCGAATGTCACCACTAATGGCGAGATCTCTCCTAATGATGTTCTGTTCCGATCGCCACTCTCATTCATATGATGTTCTGGTCCGCTTTCACAAATTTGTATGCAATCAATTTTCTACCACTGTGAAAATTTTCCAAAGTGATGGAGGCAGTGTGGATCACCGAGTTCGCCAATCTATGGACTGTCGTTGTTGTTTCACGCACATGCACCAGCCTCTTTCTGGTTTGACGCCTTTGCTACAGCTGTCTGTCTGTGTATCTGTGCTGGGTAATAATCACCCTTTGAATTAATGTATGGCTCTGTTCCGTGGTTGCTGTGTATTTCCATATCTTCGTGATTATGCTGCTAACAAATTGGCTTCTCGCAGTCATTCGTGCATTTTCGTGGGATACAGTGGTATACAAAAGGGTTTTCGGTCCTTACGAGTTTTTATCACTCGAACGTTGTTTTCCTTTTTTTGGGACTTCTCATCCTACACAAGAGCCATCATTTCTTGAGCTCGTAGGTATTTCCTCAACGCTGGCGCCAACTCTGCCTATGTCACCACCAATCGCTTCCTCTTGTCCCTGTAAGATTTGTCCATCACCTGCTCCGGTCATAGCCGCCTACTGATCCTCCCGTTGATCTTCCTGTGGATCTTCTCGCTGATCCGCCTACACCGCCCTCCGAGCATGCACATGAGCCTCCTGCCGACCTACAACCATCTAATCCAATGATCACTCAATCTAAATCTGGAATTTTCAAAGTGATGTCCAAAATGCGTTCTTGAATGGCGTCCTTCTAAAGCAGTTTATATGGCTTCGTTGATCCTGGCTTTCCTGATCATGTATGGCAGGCTCCTTTGGCATGGTTCCAAAGTTCAGCGCATTTTTGTTTATCTTGGTCTCTGCGCAAGTCCTCCTTATTTTATCTTCACCAAGGCAGTACTGTCATCTATCTTCTCTTGTACGTTGATGACAATGATCCTGTTTTATCCATCGAATTGACAAGGAGTTGGCTATCGAGGATCTTGGTCGGCTAAGTTATTTCTTAGGCCTTGAGGTTTCTCACACAAGCCAAGTATGCGCTTGATATTTTGAAGCGTGTGGGCCTCGTCGATTCCAAACCAATTGCTACTCTGCTGGTCGCCGGAGAGCCCTTTCATGCATGGTCCATCCTTATATCGCTCCATTCTTGGTGCTTTGCAATATCTCACAATCTCTCGACCCGACTTATCTTATGCTGTCAGTCAATTCTTGCATTCCCCAACTGAAGATCATTTCTCTGTTGTCAAGCGTATACTTCGATATGTTAAAGGGACAATCCACTATGGCCTTAGTCCGGATTCTACCATCATTGGTTACTCCGATGCCGACTGGTCAAGATGTGTCGAAACTCGGCGTTCTACTTATGGTCATTCCATCTTCGTTTCTTGGAGTGCTAAGAAACAACCCACTGTGTCTGAATATCGTGCCCTCGCCAACATCTTCAGGTGGCTGACATTTTCACCAAACCCCTCCCAAGACCAGCGTTGGAATTTCTTCGTTCCAAGCTTTGCGTTGGTCGACATCCCCTGCAGTGCTTGGAGGATTAGGTCTTTCCATATATTGAAGACTACTCTAATATATTCTATATCTCTGTAACTCTAGTAATCTTTCTTATATAGAGAACATACTCATCTTATTAACGGTGATACTATAATCACTCTCACAATTATAAATACTTGTCACTTTCCATATAGTATATCTTTAAAAATTAATTCAGTTTATTTATTGCTATTTATATCTTGAGAGCACATTTGAATGATCCGAAATAAATTAATTGAAATAACAGATATCAGATTTGAAGCTTTGCTATATGAATAAATAGATTTAGGGACCCCTATTCACAATCTAAACGCTGCATGGTTGAGAAAGGCCAAGTAATTTAATTAATATTAAATATGTGGAGAGTTGGAGCAAATATATTGCAATTATTCAGAAGAAATGCTAATAATTTAAGGAAAAAATCAGATGCTGTGATGATGTTGTTTGAAGACGATCTCATCTCATGCTAGTAATTCAATGCGCAGCAAATGCGTGCATTCTATAATTTGGCTGTCTTGTGCGTTGAGTTTGATGCTAGTGAAGGAGTGGAGGACGTTTGAAGCACATTTACAGGCACACTGTGTCACCCGCTCATCTCTAATCTTTATAAATAGTGAAATTATATATGTATATACCTCCATCGCTCCGTTTCTCCCTTAACGGCGCCTGAATCTTCCTCATATATACGCCGCCAGGCGGAGGGCCGCGTTTTGCATGGAAGCCATGATTCTCCTAAGGCATAATCTTGGCTTCCCAACCATGCATGACCATCACATGATTTCGAGAGAATATTGATTGATTTTGCTCTTGTTCGTTTGCTGGAAAAAATTGGATTTTTAATCATGCGAGTATGTAGGTGGTCTACTTATTGGAAAGATTAGGCTAACCTCAAATTAATCCCAAGCTGACAAGAAATTAACACAAGAATTGTAAATCATCCAACTACGTGTGATGAAGTGGAAAGTTGTAAAAAGAGGGAATGTGCGTTTGCTGTTGTTGAACAACTTATCTGAGGGTGGAGGAGAAAATGGAGTTTAGCCGCTTAATTTCCTAAGCTTCTTATTTTGGGGTGTGCATTAATTATTGGTGATGAGATATGCCGTCTGTGTGCGGCTACCATACTACCCAACCGTCACATATATAACACTAACTATACATTTAATCATATATATTTAATTGAATTAATATATATATCAAAATTTCCATTTTACTATTTGCAAAAATATAAAAGTAGCCACAAAGATAGCTAGTCATTTTTAAACTTAAGTATTGTTTAGCCCCAAATTTCATACTAGCCAATGTTGATTAAAGACGGAGGCTTCTTATTCTCACACACCTATACCTTATAAGACTTTAATATGCAGGAAAATTAATTGAAAAATGGGCTCTGTAGAGAGGAAAAATTGGTCGACTACTACTACATTTCGAGATTAATTGGCAGTTCTTGGTTACATCAAAATCGATCTTCTACAATCGAAGGACTAGGTTATACCAAAATCTATAAATTTTACGTGTTCCATCATGCGAGATGCATGTAATACGTTTCTGGATTTTCGCCCAAGTAATTTTTTTAAATATTCATTTTTGTTTTATATATATTTTTATAATTGAATTGATAAAAGAATACCAGTTCAGTATGCAAAATTAAGTTAAATCAAGCAAATATAAAATACATTGAAATTCGGTGAGATACTGTGAAGGTGTTGAAAAATTAGGCTCCACCTTGGCTTTGTCCGGCAATGAAGACATGCTCGCTACCTAATTACCTCATTATTTGGCTCTGTTTTTGAATTATTGAAAATCATAAATATTCTTCTTCTTCTTGGAACTACAAACATAATATATACTTTATTTTTTATATTTTTGTAAATAAATGGCTATAGTGAGAAAAATGGACTATGTATAAAATGACCCATTTTTTAGATATTTAATTTAGGAGCTATAGATTATAGGATATAACAGTAAGTTTATAACTAATTAAAATTAACGGACTATAGTAAGTAAAATAGGAGCTATGAATATTATACCCATTTTGCTTGATTCAATTCAATCATGGCTCTAAGGTTGTGGGCAGGCTCGATCTTGGCCCAAATTTAAGAGCCCAAAAGATAAGGACTCAACTATAGGGTTTTTTAATAAGATACATATTATTGGTCAGCTATAGTTTAATTAAGCAAAAAAACTAGAAAAGGAAACGGTTGTCCCTGCTCAAAATTAGATAAATATCATCAACCGCAAGATATGAATATATTAACAGCCTTAATTTATCAGATGGAGATCTAGTACCATCCTTACTTTGTAGTTTGTAAGTTGACTTCAATCCAGTTAGGAATTAATTGTAAAGTTAAATAGTTGATTATATAGATAAGTAGACCGGTTGACTATGTGAAGTCGGAACTCTTTTTTTTTCTTTTTTTTTCTTTTTGTCCTTTCAGATTGAGTGGTGGTGAATGATTTAGACAAAGAAAATTATTTTAATGCTGAGTATAAAAGTCAATTTAATAAATATTTCTTTCCGATCCTAGAAAACGGGTGGACTAAATAGATATAGTAATAGTATGAATCAATTGAAGGAGACATGGTAGGACTACATCTTAAACAAATAACAGAAAATTGTTGTAAGGTTATAAATGGCTCCACAAGTATTTCTACTATAGCATGTTTTTCTATAATAACTTATCTTCTAAGATACTTCTTAGTATAAAATAATTCTTTTCTTCTTTTGGTCTAAAAAAGAAAGTTAGCCTCCTAGAGACTCACTTCTTCAAATTTAACTATAGTTACTAGTCTATGCATATAATTATACTCCAATATTTATGTCATACAGTTCAAAGTCCAAATGATTAATTATTGGGATGCTCAAAGTCCAAATGATTAATTATTGGCACGCCCAGAGCATCATAACAAGTTGAATTTTTGTTTATCAATATATATACCACACGGTCCACATCTTATATAGGAGAGGGTTCAAACTAAAATTGGCGCCATTCTTATTATTAATATTTTTGATAATTTTTATATTGCGGAGATCTACAGTAAAGCCTTATAAAACTGGATAATTGTATTATTTGAGTTTGAATCTTAAAGGGGACAAAATTTTTATTTTGTTCAATATTTAAGACTAATCCGAACTTCCCAATGAAAAAGAAATATATAGAATTAGAAGAGGGCTACTCAAGTCTTAAAAAAAAAAAAAAAAGTGCAGGGGATTGAAAGAAAAGAAAATAAAAGGTTAGGAGGTGTGGCTCCAGCTGGTTCAGTTATTACTAGTAGGTTATAGATTTGCGAAGCACAAGAAACATTGTGTTCATGGATTTTGAACTCGGGTTCTGAACCATCCGCCACGTGCCACCGACCTTATGCATCGACTACTGCATCACGTGGCTTCTGTCTGGGGCAAAGCACCCTCTCCATTCAAATCTTAACTTGGAAAGAAGAATGTTCTGATGTGAATCCGAATTAATAATAAGTTTTGATGAGCACTGATAGGGCGGTGCTAAAATAAACCTAGTTTGCCACGTTTAATTGCGGAATCTGATGCCGCTGCCCTATCGGCCACGTGTCCCCTAAGCTTCCATAAACTCTCTGTTTCTATATAAAGTAGAGTGAAACATTCGCACTCCAAAAAATATCTTATGGTTTGTTGATTGGTGTCAAGTTAAGATAGAAGCATGAATCGTCTGTGGACTTTGCTCACCTACCTTCATACTTTGGCCGGGTAATTATATACGCTTTCATCTTTGTGTTTCACCTAGGAAAAAGATGACAAATATGTTCAATTTCTTGATGAATTTACTGATCGAATTGAATTTGTGCGCGCAGGCCAGGGGTGATGCTGCTCTATCCATTGTAAGTAATTCTTTATAGCCTATGAACATGATCAGGTTTCTTGTATGTTACGAGAATATTTTGATGAGTCCTGGGTAATTCAGGTATGCATCAGTTGTGGCAATTGAGAGCACATCAAAAGTTGATGATGAGCAGTGGCTTGCTTATTGGATTTTGTATTCCTTTCTCACTCTTATGGAGATGCTGCTCCTACCTCTCTTGGAATGGTATGTGTATATATAACATCAATTGATTGTTTTGGATGTAATAATAAAAAATAATGATGAATGAATGTTGCAGGATACCGATATGGTACGATATGAAGCTAGCGTTTGTGGCATGGCTGGTTCTGCCTCAGTTTAGAGGGGCTGCTTTCATCTATGGGAAATTTGTTAGAGAGAAGCTCATCAAAAAATATGGAGGCCCACGTCAGTCCAAGGGCAAGAACAAATTCGTCGATTTTGTAGCTACCAACAAGGGAGAGCAGGAAGCTTACTAGTGAAAAAAGATGCTTCACATTCAAAAGGAGAAGAGACAAACTGACTTGGATGTTAATTTTTCTCTTTTTCTTTTTTTCTTTTTCTTGTTCCGAGTTACTTTATTGTATGCATGGACGAAACGAACCTAACTTTTATTTCGTAAAATACAGTTGCTATTAAAATTTCTTCCTTCTATTCTTTGGTTGAGTTAGTTGAATATACCAGTTGCCCTATCTTCCCCAATTTAAATTTTTTGAGTTTCGAGTATCATGAGATAATTGGGTGGAATTGGCGTCTTGTGTGATCGTTTATTAGATTGTCTAGGAATGAAATACGCGATGAAGCCCATCGAATTAGGTGCATTGGACTTCCATCGAAAGCGTCTTCAGGTTCAAGATAAAGTTTCATACTATAAATGGAATCTTAAATTTCACATTGTGAATTCAGGGACCATCCCCAATTCTTTAATTTATAAGTTTTCATTTTAAAGTATAATTAAAATAAATACATTAGTTTATTAGTTGAAATCCCTCCTAACAAAACGTAGTCTAAATATGCATCGTATTACTCCATGATCTAACCTCTGAAAATATGTATATAATATTTTATAGCCATGGTCCGATGTGGTGTGTACGGGAAAGAAGGGGTGCGGTTTGCGAGAGCGGTGAGAGAGAGAGAGAGAGTTTTGAGGTGGCTTTAAGAAAATAATTTTTTTCTAAAGTATCTAGGATCAAAGAGCAATGGCAATATTTGCTAAGTTCATATAAATTTTCAGAATTTTTTTAAAGTTAATGTCCAACTTTAATAATTGGTTGAAACTGGTGTATTTTAACAACATTAATTTTTATATTAATCAGGATATACTACCCCTCGCGTTCAGTGATCAAATTCGAACAATTCAACCTTTCAAAGGTAAATTTACTTACACTGTTATCAAGAACAACAATTATTTTTATTATTAATAATAATTATTCATTATTTCTTTGTTACAATCAATTTTAATAATTATTTTTTATAAATTAAATTTTATATATAAATAGTAATTTTTCTTTGAGCTCGTGATAAAAAGAGTTAATGCAATTTTTTGTGATAATAAAATTTAAGACAAGCAATATACATCTACATGCTAGAATCATCAAAATTTCACTTTTCATATAATAAATTCACTCGAAAATTCTCCTCCTATCCCTTCAAACAATCATTGTCTTATTCTTTCCTACACTAAGACCTTTCTCTGATTGCGTTCAAGAAAATCATCAAGATTCGCAAAAAGAAAAAAGTCTCCTAATAAAACAATCCAAGGTATGAAAGAAACCATCCTCCCACTATTGCTGGTGGGGTCACTCATATATATGTCCGTGGAACAAATTCGTCTCTGATCCCAAATTCACATGTCACAGAACTTATAAACTTACAAGATAATGTCCATAAAATGTGTGTATCAATTGGATTTGGATGAATAATCAATAAACATCCTGTTTCTTAATCTAACGATTTTATCTTTAAAACACAAATAATTATTAGTTTTAAATATTGCTCAAAAAAATTATTACTTTTAAATACTCTAAATGGAAAAAAAGTTAAATGTTACTTATAATTTATAACTCTAATTCTAAATTAATTAGGGAGTTAAAAAGGTATTACTAATATAATATAAATAATAATAAATTAAGCGGCGGACTTGGCCCGTTATTTGTCGGGCTTTTTTGTGTAGCGGCTTCATCAGCCCGTCGAGCCATCTGACCATGCTAGAAAAGCCTAATTTTTTTTTTTTTGGGGGGGGGGCTCGAATATATAGTGGGTAGGTCAGACTAAAACCATCGAGCTGGGCTATTTTGGTCCTATTTTAACAGCTCTACTTGTTACATGATCCTATATTCCTATGGAACAAAAACAGTTTCTATTACACTAATAACTTCAGTTCCAGTTAAAAATATATAATTGACATATGCTCGAAATCTAGAACTCAAATTTCAAAAATAACAATCCACAGTTGAACTCCAAGTCATGCAAAGTGTTAAAAGCAAAATATTTTGGTTGACAGATTTTTATGAGCGCCGAGTGTAGGCAGAGTCCAACTTTTACTAGCGGCTCAAGATCTGGTTAAACAATGGATTAGGTGGAGAGTGGGTCGAGCCAGGTGACGAACAACTTGGCCCTATTACCAACCTTTTGGACCTTGGAGTTAGATTAGTGATGTTCTTATTATGAGACGTGAAATTCATTTGAGGACATGTCGGCACGCTCATGGTCATTGTGCTGAAGAGGATAAGCTGATCCTTTGGCAATTATGGAAAGATAGAAATTCTATCAAGGGTGTGGCGAACAAGAGTTGTGTGTAGGGATTGGCATAATCTTAAATTCAGGAAGCTCTTTCTTGGATTAAAGCTTTGAGACTAAGGCATGCCTAAGCTGCGGAAACGATTATAGATTATCTGGAATTGTAGTAATCTTCCTTCTTTTATTTTTTCGAAGCTTCTGCACGTTAAGTCGAAATAGTTTTAATATACTGCTAGTCTCTCCTTCACGAATCTCGCATCACGTCATTGTGCAACACATGTTATAGAAACTCAAACGTGTTACTACTATATATATATATTTTGTAATTCCTCCTAACTTGCAAATTATTTTTATAGAAACGGATAACATCCATATAATATGTAAAAATTACCCAAATTGTGAACCTTGTCCTTGAATCCAGAAGTTTCATTTATATTATTTTGTTGTAATATAAAAATATCTGAAATTTTAAAATTTGAAATAGCTAGCAGATGGCAGTTTGAGTATTGACACTATAATTTTATTAATTAATGTTACGTTTAGATAAATTTAAAATTAAGTATGATGTGAAGAGGCTTATCATGGCAGCATAGTTCCACACCGAATTCAGAAACGTGAAGAGATAGAGTTTGGGATTGGGAAATGGCACCGCTTCATGCACCCAAATACGTGTCAGCTTCCATACATGCAGCAGTGCCACCAATGCTCCTATTCACACTTGCATATATATATCAATTCCATTTTCCGATCATTCAATTCATCTTCCATTTTGGGCTACAATACTATATATTTGCAACCATGCTAGAACTAATCCACGCCTTCCTCAACCTAACAGCTCCCCCATTAACCTACTTCTCTCTCATGCTTTTTTTCCCACCTTTCCAAATCTTCAAGTTCTTCCTCTCCATTTTGGGTACCCTTTTCAGCGAAGACATCGCCGGAAAGGTCGTCGTCATCACCGGCGCTTCCTCTGGCATCGGCGAAGTAAGCCAAACAAGTCTGCGCTACCTTTTAATATACTTGGAAAATTATAATTTGTGTGAATAATTTTAATTTGCAGAGTCTTGCATACGAGTATGCTAAAAGAGGGGCATGCTTAGTTCTAGCGGCGAGAAGAGAGAGAAGCCTCCAGGAAGTGGCGGATACGGCACGGTATCTGGGATCACCGGAGGTCATAGTCATACGCGCCGATGTATCCAAGGTTGACGACTGCAGGAGGGTCGTCGATCAAACTATGAATAATTTCGGAAGGCGTAAGATTGTTTTATTTTCTTTAATTCGGAGCTAGAGAGAGAGTATTTTAGTAATGGCTTAAATTAATGCAGTGGATCATCTGGTTAATAACGCTGGAGTGACATCAGTTGCGCTGCTGGAAGAAGTGGATGATGTTACTGATTTCAGAGCAATTATGGTATGAAATAAGTCTGAATTGAGATGGTAGTTATTATTAGTAATTAACTAATTGTTGGTGTTTGCAGGATGTGAACTTCTGGGGGTCTGTATACATGACTCGATTTGCTGCCCCCTACCTAAGGCACAGCAAAGGCCGAGTTGTGGTGCTTTCATCTTCTGCGTCGTGGCTGCCTGCGCCCAGGATGAGTTTTTACAATGTGAGTAATATATGCTATATAGTAATAGTAGTCAAGAACTTGATGATCATATGGTGAATGGGATGGTGCAGGCGAGCAAAGCCGCAATGTCACAATTCTTCGAGACACTGCGGGTGGAGTTTGGGCCGGACATTGGAATAACCCTGGTTACACCTGGATTCATAGAATCCGAACTCACTCAGGGGAAATTCTTGACCAAGGGTGGTAGGCTTGAAGTTGATCAGGACATGAGAGATGTAGGTTTCCATGCATTAATTATATTCATTAATCAAATATAGATGATAAAGATGAGTTAGCATTGCAGGTGCAAGTAAGCATGATCCCAATTCAAAGGGCAGAGAGCTGCGCAAAGGCAATAGTGAGGAGCGCGGTGCGGGGGGAGAGATACCTGACTGAGCCGAGATGGTTCAGGATGACTTACCTGTGGAAGGTATTCTGCCCGGAGGTGTTGGAGTGGATGTACAGAATGCTCTACATCGCCAGCCCAGGGGATTCCTCCTCTGAGGCACTCAGCAAGAAGCTCGTCGACTATACTGGAGCTAAGACTCTGCTCTACCCGGAGTCGGTTTACGTCGCCGAACCTAAGAGAGATTAGATACATGTGTACTATTGCTAGCTTTTCAATAATCTACTTGGATCATGTATTTTCCAATTTACCGGTTTAGCTATGGATTTTGAATATGTTTTTCAAGAAACCTAAACAAATATCAATGCTCTTTCAGGTATTTCAAATATAGAATTTTACTAGACCCGCCATGTGCGGACGCTGATCATGATATTATCTAATAATCAGAGTATTTGTATTGATTATTATGTTGAATGGCTACCCTACCGACCACACCTATTTTGAGTTGAGATGAGAAACTGAAGGCATCATCAGCTTGACATGTGGTCGCTGGGTAAGAATTCCATCACCACTAGCACGCGGCGGCACTTTCTTCAACTCCACGATCCTAGGTATCAAGAGCCAAGGCCGCAGATAACTTCGTCGATTTTATGTTCCCAGTCTGATTCAGATAAGGAAAATCGCAAGTAACTGCCGACAGATAGGAAATACGATTATCTAAGCAAAGTAACTCTACTTGGGGCATTTACAGTCTTGCCGACAGATAGGAATTATAATTATCGAAGCAAAGCAACTCTACTTAGGACATTTGCAGCCTTGAAAGTAGTAAGGAGTACTTAACTTCACTATTTATGCCTTCCAAAAAAAACTTCACTATTTATGGATTTCTTCCTTATTTTTCTTATTTTTTATTTTTCAATAATACACTTAACTTTTTTTGAATTTTTTTATTTATATATTCTAGTTAAACTAATTTGCGAATAAATAAATATATACTAATTTCATTAATATTTTAAAATTATATAATAGAAATAAAAAGTTATATTAAAATTTTAAAATTATATAATAGAACTAAAAAGTACATAATTGAAATAAAAAAACACGTAACTAATATAAAATCTTAACCATTGAGGAGACTTCAAAACTTCTTCAACTAGATCTGTTTTGAGTTAGCTGCAGATTTCTTATCGCATGTCGACTCAGAATGCATTTGGTAAGTTCAAAAAATCATATGCGCACCTTGAGATGGGTAGTCTTATGAGACCGAGGATGTCAAGGGTTGGTCGTGTCTTCATCTTCCCAATAAGAGGCATCATTTGCTTTGTTCTCGATTATCATGTTGTGAAATATTATTCACGCGTTTATGGTGTCGGTAAACACGTCCTTAAAACATATACGCCCCGGTCCTTTGACGATCGCAAATCTTGCTTGGAGAACGTTGAATACTTGTATATATTCTCTCGTGTTGACTCTTGTTTCTCTGAAAAATGAGCTCTTTTGGGTTGATTGGACACCAAAAGGTCTTGACGAACTCGGCCATCTCGAATAGATGTCGTCGGCGAGATACACAACCCATAGCAACGTCCATTGGCCGATGTACATTGTTCGAGTGTCGAAAGGACTTGCCGCCCAAGCCCGTTAAGCTGCTACTGGAAGAACTATTCACATGCTGTCTACGTATTTACTATGCGCAAGAATAACTCTTTGGGCATACGAAATCAGTGGTGAAAAACGCTCACCCTTCATCAAGGATCTTCAGATAAGTAATCCGCCATGAGGCGGGCGTCAGCTGTTTCTCGTTCGTGGTGCACGTACGATCTCTGTCGGGGTTGATTGGCCGCTTCTATTGCGTTCATGTAACGCAGTGCAACCACTTCCGCATTGCGAGCCTTTTGAAAAAAAAATGAGAGTATTTGTTGCCCGAACTATCTTCGTCGGGGAAATTACTTGCGTTGTCGTATGGATTGTTGTACTAGCCGTCCGAACTATTTTTGTCAGGAAAAGCACCAGCATCATCATGTAGATTCGAATGTGATTAGAGAAGAGAAATGTGATTTAAATGAAGTGGGGATATAGTGCGGTATTTATAGATAAATAAGATTATTTTTAAAAGAGAGAGAGAGATGGTCGTTGAATAAAACAAGTAGTATTTAAAAGTGGAAAAAAGATCTCTTTTATATAATTAATCGGTTTCCACCGATTTTTAAACAAAAGATATAATTTAAACCGCTAAAATTTAATCGAGTCACACAGGCAGGGAGTGTGCGAAACGTGCCACTCTGATTGACCGAGATTAGCGCGTCCCATGCACAAATGCGTGGAATGCGCCAGCGTGCGTCGCTGCTGCAACACCACATATTTGAGTGCGTGCACGAGGCGTGTAGAATTCCCGATGCATGCATTGCCAATCTCCTTGTGGTAATTTATAAGGTAAGTTTCGTTATCGAATCTTTTTGAAGATTGTGTTTTGATTTGTTGCTTGAAATACATCTCTTCTTCAATTATATGATTACTTTGGCGAGAAATTTGGGAACTGATAATTTTTCGGCGTATTCTTGGAATGAGACTCCGAAACATTAGTCCATGATACCAAACTAGGTAATCTCATTTCAAAATAAATAAATAAACATTATAAAATTGACTATTTTTATAATCTCCCATACATGACAATTGGTAATGTGAAGTAGGCTTAGAAAGTCAATCATAGTAATAGTAGATGAGCAACAAGTGAAGCAATCCACCGAAATTGAACGATTAGACGAAAGAATTTTAGACAAAGTATTCATCCATTTACATAGCTAGCAGTCACAACTGAGAAAAGGTATCTTCCTAGATGAAGAGCAAAGGGTAAGCGGAGATGGTGCCTTGTCTGCTACTACAGACTGTCGCTACACCTACCATGTACAACATTACACCACACCAAAAAGAGATACACGGCATGCCTATTTACTGGAGATACACGGCATGCCTATTTACTGTTGCACGATCTCTCCAAAACTCGCATTTTGCTCAGCAACTCTTGAATCGTGTTAGATGCTTCCTGATGGACAAACACCAGACAAGTTGCTTCCATGAGGAGTTACACATAACAAAAAGGGACCCCGAAATAGGTAATGACAAACCTTCAAACTCTTTCTCAGATTCTCCTCCTCTATGTCGCGGCGCTGCCTCTCTTCTGAAAATATGTCAATCAAACTCTCCTGCTCTTTGATTAGCTCCTCATGTTTTTTTGCTGCCTCCTGTAGCTGTTGTGTGATAATGATGATGCATCAGCCAAAGTAGAAATACACTATAGACGACCCACACTATTGCAGAATTTAATGCTGCTATATAACAACACAAAAGGTGGTAGCACACAGGATTTTACAAGTCACAGTAACCACCAAATATTTTGCAAACCACCTTACAGGATCAATATACAAAGAAATCATGCAATACCATATCAAGAAGGTATACAAGGAGAAAAGTTAGTGATGAGGACCAAATATCAATGAACAACCTCAGCTTCAAGAGACTGGGATCTTTCTTTTTCTTTTTGCAAATCATTCAGCAAATCACCTAGAATTTCCTCTTCTTTCCTTTTCAATCTGTGAATTCAGAAATATATGAATTATTTAATGAGATATTTACACAGCCCAAGATAAATTCATAATTCAGGAAAGACAAGGCACCTCTCCTGTAACAGGAGATTCTCTGCTTTCAACCGAGCCAATAAACTGGAACTTGAATTTGATGTTGAATTTCCAGCATTGGTGAGGCCATTCTCCTGATAATCACATAAAACAACCAACAAATACCAAATGTAAAGAAGGAGATTATGTTCACAATAGTTGCAATGAAAATGAAATACAAGTCAGTCAAGTTTAAATCAAATGACCCTTTCAGTTTTTAGAGGACAGGAATAATGCAAATGACAGCAATTCACATCATATATGATCACTTTTTAATGGTACAGCATTCTTTGAGTAAAATCTATGAGTTTAAAAAATGAAAAATGAAAAATGAATAAATGTTACAGCAACAAACAGTCCTTGAGATTTTGAATTGGATAAAGAAGGGTGGTGGGGATCGGGCCCTTGACCTCACTCCTTATACAGAGGAGTTTCACAATCTCGATGACCCCAAATGGACCAAACAGTCCTCGAGATACTCAGAAAATAAATAGCAAATGAATCCCTGGGTCAGTGGTTAATACTTCAAACCTCCTAGCAATGGAAGACATAAAGTTGCATTGGTTATAAGGATTTGCAAATGGACTTGGAAATCATAATATCAAATCCTAGATGGTAACTTGGAGGTTTAAAGTCCACACTATTTTGAACTATTTTTTTACTGATTTGTACTGGACGTCAATTCCACTCTATTTGACGGATATGCATCCATTCATTTCAAACCCTTAAAGTTCAGTCCCCAGACAAAACATGACGCGAAGCATGCTGCACAACAAATGAGCCATCATAGGAACTGATATCTAGGACTCACCTGTGACTTTGAATTTCTGGTTGTTCGGGAAGGCATTTCAGGTGAGTTATCTTCTGCATCTTTACGACTACTTAACCCCGATGGCCTCTGAGACCTGTCTTTCCTGAAAACATCCTTTGAGGATGACCTATTATTATGCTTTCTAGAAGTGTGGTTCCGTCTGTCATCATCACTTAGATACTCATCAGAAGACGAGGATTGCTCGGTGCGATTTGGTTGTTCCCTAGTTGTCTTGACATCCCCCTTGCCATTCAAACGCCCTCTGTTACTTCCCTTGTCCCCAAACTTGATCGGTGTTTTTTCACTTGAAGCAAAATTTCTCATCTTCGATTGAGAACCTCTAGGAAAAGAATCAGGAGAGATCTCTGAAAAACAAATGTGTTTCAGTCCAAACATGAAACATCATACTGGATGCTATCAACTAATATGCTTTAATTTGGAAAATATTTGCTTGTAACTATCATTTCATTTCTCTTCCCGGTTTTGGTTTCATTTGAACATCAACCCTTCTCTATTACCTCTTTGATTAACTTTTTTAATAACTCTTGGAGCATAGCCAATTTTGTGACAGTTTGTAGTCCTGAAAAAGGGTCAAGGACACAATTAGAATATCCTCCGAGTTTTGTTTTGGTTTTGTTTTTAAAAGCAATAGATAGGGACTTTAAATTACAAATAAAATACAGACCAATATGTCTTCTGCATTTGTATTAATCGAGACTCAAGTTTAGAAAGAACTGTAGTCCGCTCAAAACCCTGCTTATCATGAGCTGGTTCAACGAAATCTGCTTCAAGCACACCTTCAACACAGATATGTATATAACGATAAGAAACTTAACCCAAACACCAAACTTCTAAAGTAGAACTTTTAAAATATACCTATAACTCCACGACCATCGCTGCCAGGTGGATGCCAAACTCTCCAGAAGGGCTGGAAATATGAAAATTCTAAACATTTGCAATGCATTCAAGCGCAGAAATGAAGGAACAGATGTACATCACACCAAATATGAGAACAAAGAATTTGAAGAGACACATTAAGAAAAATAATCTGCCATACAATATCATGTCTTTCAGAAGTTGCGGTAAGAAATAACTAATGTATCTAATGAATAAAAACATGAAAAGCAGTTGATAACAATAAAGAAGTTACTTTGTCCTCTGAATATTCCCTTCAGCAGAGCAACTGACTGTTAAAATGCCTAAATAAATGTCTATCCATGAGCCACATATGTAGCTGCTGTTTAGCTCCATAAAATCTTGTACAATAATGAAATGATGATGTCATCATGCATGCATACCAACTCCCACAGGTTAAATTGTGCTTGTAGAAAGTCAATGCAATGACCTCCATGAACGGTTAAAATGATGACCTAGATACCATATTCCAAGCTGTGTAACTCAAAAACAATTCCACACTAAAGCATCAATAAAGCTATCAGGAATAAAGAAACAGTAGGAAGAACAATGCTTTCCATCTACACACTTTCAACAATCAACTCAACTATAAATAAAAACACCAATTAGAGAAAGATAACATGCAGCAGAAGCTGTTTTAAGTGCCAGAAACAATCAAATAGAGAACTACCTTAATAAGCCGGTTTTTGTGATAGACATTAAAACCCTGAACATCAATGTGAGCTTTTGCATCCTTGACAAAGCCAACAGTCACAGTAGCAACCATCTAGGTAAACATGGAAGTAAGCAAACAAAGTAGCACAATCAAAATTGCAAATGAATCAAAATGAAAGCAAATAGCAATTTAAGTTACATTTATGTTCTTTGGAATCCCTTCAGTAGCAGGTTGAGGACGATATGTAATTTCCTGAGACATCATCATATCGTTCACAATGTTGTGATGCTCGACATCTTTACCACGCAAAATTATTCGAAAGCCTGGTGGAATTCTCAGATAGAGAATAGCTGCATAACTCTGCAATTTCAACAATGAAAGTTGTTGAATGACATTATACTTTCTTAGTCAAATATCTACATTGCAATTTTGTAAATTTGTATATTTACTTGCACCTATGTAGAAAGAATTGTATGACAAAAACTGGAAAGAGGAATAGGGAAGGACTATAAATCAAATTGCATAATGCAAAGGACACTCTAACAGTATCTATCAAGAAAACTCAATGGAGAGAGACAGACAAATTAAAATAGTACCTATATAAGAGGCAAAGCACAGTTTGAAGCCCTTGCACGTTATGTTTTGTTTTTCTCTAACAAAAATCGGAAAGTAATTGCAATATAAAAGAAGCCTAAGTAATATGGATCAACTATTGTAAGCAGTCAAAAGAATAAATTAGGAATCGGAGACTTATTTTAGGGATCGATCTCTTCTCTATAGACTCTACCAGGCATGTTCAATTAATTTCTGCTGAAATACCAAAGACTTAGCCTCTGGGGGAATAAAACAGAGACTTACAAAATAATATAATCCTTGGCAAGTTGAACTAGAAATACAAAGCTTTCTATGGCCATGCTTCAGTTGCCAATTCATGCTTCAACTGATATATCTTTACTAACACATCACTAATATGAATGATAAAATCGTGTTTAAGCAACTTTTTTGAATCCCTAAATGGATATAATGATAAAATTCAGAAGTGTTTATAACTTGGACTGGAACAAAACACATTACACATGGTGGTGAGATAATAAACACGAACAATGACCACCAAGATAGAGCATAGAACATCAGAGCATTGTAGTTGAGCCTTTTACCCTCAATGAATGACGATATGTTAGAAAATGCTTTGAGTTGGGATATTTCTTTGCCATGTCAATGCTCTTCTCATCTCTGTTGACACCTCTGATTTGGATATCCTTGAGATATAATTAAAGAAAATGAGTAATGCTGTGAGCTATCAGCATAAATGAAGATATTCTTAAACATAAAAGACAATTGCAGCTTACATGCGGATCTGTGTCAAAATCCAATTCCAGCAGTCCCTCGTCATCCTCCCAAATATTGTAAATAATTATCCGAGTACCCTGATCTTGCATTTGATTGAACTACACAGAAACAAAACAAAAAAAGGAAGAAAAAAAAAAGGAGGAAAGTGAGTCGATCACACACAATATTATTTGTCAAAAAAGCCAAAGCATCAGACCAATTTCAGTTCCCTACAATGAACATGACACGTCAGTGTCTTCCATAATTGATAAACTAAACTTCTCTGATAAAAGCAAAACTAAACAAGATCTAAGCATCTTACAAGATCAAGATCAAGTGTAGCATCTTGAGTTGCATTTCAAAACATTCACCAACATAACACACAAAACAAAACATAAACATATATGTATTTATATTTACATATATCAAAACTTTTAACATTTACTAATGTATGAAATCAGCGAATTGCAAATACAGGGAAAGTTAGATAGCATATTTTTCACACTCCATCACCTTGAAATGAGCTTTGAATTCACTTTTATTCTATTTAGTGGACAATGCTTCTGTAGACACCAAAACACAGACTATACAAAAATTTACTTCCAGGAAGCAGAAAGATTGCATTTTACAAAATGGTTTCATCCGAGCATGGAAATGACAAAGTGGGAAACATTTAGTCTTGTTCTGACACTTGTACACTGTCGCTGATGCAAAGGATATTAGTGACACGACTTTATGCTTCTATAATGTTACAACATCAAAACTAATTATATTAAGAAACAACTCAAACCGACAACAGTAATAAGAGCAAGAAAAATATGGAAAAAGAAATCACCTGCCGAAGAAGATCAGCTTCACTTGAAAATGGAGACCACTGCAGTATTGTTTCAACATTTTGATCCCAGTCATAGGCTGATGATCGAATTATCTTGTTCCAGTCTTGTCCACTTCTTTCGTAGTCAAGCTTTTTTACATTTAAAGAAAGTCAAAATCACAAAAATAAAGGAGCCTATAAAACATTATCCTGTTAATAAAGCAGTTATTTAAACAGTAAAATCAATTCCAATATGCATGAAGCACATAAAAAGAAGGATCAAAAGAATAAAGAAGAAGTCCGGGTCAAGTGAAAGTGATGATCATTTCATTACTAAAATACTACTACTTGTTTGTGGTAGCAATTTTATAGCGCATTCACTATAATCAAAGTTGAAGTTTATGTGTGAGGAAATGTTTCTCTGTTTCAGATATTACACTATCCATTAACTCTCCCACTAGAACATTACTTTCTAATTAAAAAAAATGTCCATTCAGTTTTGTTGGCTTACTGTTCATCCTAGTGCAAAAAAAAGAACTAAATTTGTTACACTTCAGTTCAGATATTGAAAAAAAATGAATTCGGTAGGGTGGGGGTATACAATTCCTCACCATGGGAACCACAATATCTTCCTTCCCAGTGCTCCGCAGAAATGTATAAGACAGCAATCCAATGCTTTGTGTTGACCTAAACTCAACAATGGAGCAGTGAAATAAACTGGTTTGCATAGTTGTGAAATAGAAGATCATGCAAGCAGCACTATTCAGGTATGACAAACAGAGAAATGCTGATTAAACTAAAATACAAACAATAATTAGAAAGGGTGGATCACAGAAAAGTGTTCCAGATGCTGGCAGCTGAAATAATTATCTGCTATTATGGCCGTACACCAGATATGTATCAAAACTAGAAATGGAAAAATATTTCAATTGTAAATGCTAACTCATCTACTATTGCACGCAACTAGGCAGCCACCTAGACCATTTTTTATAACACTTCATGTTACAAACATTTTTGCCAACCAGAACTCATTCAGAAATTAAAATAAACAACAAACAAAAGCACAGATTTGAGTAGATGATCATAGTTGCTTCAGTAATTGAGTTATACAATAACAATTTAGATATAGTTTATAACGTACTTCAAAAGCTACACGGTTACTATGATCAAAAGCAACTCGATATTTTATAAAGAATGCGAACCTTAGCCCATTCTTCCCACAACATCGAGAAAAAACAATGACATCAGCGCCGAGTCTCATTGTGCTAGTCTTAAAACCATTTCCATCTGAGACATAGAGCTCGGATAGTAAGTCAAGGAGCACTACCAAAACATGTTTCAAAGTTTCTTCGTGCATGAGTCTAGTGATGTGTGAGTGAATATGTCTGAAGGTGTGGGGGTACACACGTGCGCATAATGCAAGAGATATATGTATCAGTGTGTGTGTGCTTGTAGAAAGAGAGAGTGTGAAAAACAAAAAAGAATAATGAACTTACACTGCCCAATAGTATCTGCCATTTTGCTCTTTGCAGAATAACCTAGAGACACGCAGTGACGCATTTTCTCCGGATCCATTCCACCACCGTTATCTAAGAAGACTCCAAGTAAAAAGGTTGCAGGTGAAAAAAAAAACAATTAATAAAAAGACCCTCCTTTCACTGAACGATCAGAAGAGAAATAAGTTTAAAATTATGTCAGTGACTTCTCTTAATAGTCTACATTAGGGATAACCAAAAACAATTATCCAAATTTATTCCACTGCCATTGTCTATGGAGCCCTCAAAGTAAAAAGGTCACAGGTGAAGAAGAACAATTAATGAAAAGATCCTACTTTTACTTTCAAAGGCAAACAAGTATAAAATGATGGCAGTAAAAAAATTTAGAGCCTGCATAATGCATAAACAGAAAAATAAGAAAGCAAGGAAATCAAACAAAGAGACAACGATAGGACAAACATGCTAATCCATATAATTCAGACTGTTGTCACACTAAAAGATTGATGCAATGCCAAGGTAAGTTGCCAAATTCACACCTTCATACTTGATTCCAGTTGGGGAAAAGTGAAAAATATTGACAATCCATGCTCTGAATCATACATATACAGGGTAAACTTTAAGAAAAGCAGTAAGTGAAACTTTTATGATAATACCTTCAATCAGCAACATTTTGCTACCATCTTTCTTACTTTTCACCATGTTTATGTTAACATATGTCGCTCCATTGCAGACCTGTACAAGTAAGAGGTAATAAAAAGAAGAAGCCTAAGGCAAACAAAGTCCTGGCATGATTATGATCAACAGAAACAAATCAAATTCACTTACCTCATCCAATGAATTATCCAAGAGTTCTGCAAAAGCTGTAATGCCAAATCCATGTTAGACCAAATATATCAGAATGAAATAGCGCCATTGAATCTAAACATAAACCAGAAATATGCATTATATTTGTATTAAAGTTAGTTCCCTTACCTCCAAGAGCCCATTTATGACTGGTAGCATTAGAATGTAAGAATCTTGGATGCACTCTGACATGGTCCATGCCACCTGTGTATATAATACAAGAAACAGTTAAGCTATTACATCCACCTCATTCTACTAGTCAGACTCACGAATAAAGTATAACCTGATTCATGCGGATGAAAAAGAGAATTTTAAGCACCATAGAACTTTATGATAGTTTCTCTCTCTTTTGTCATAGAAATCCTTCTCATGGTAAAGTAACTCAAGCTCAATTACATGAGATTCCATTAAGTTCTCGGGTACACACAAATACAACTCAACCCATCCAACACAGAAAAAAGGCTTCATGACTATGATCTTCTACTTTATTCTATAATAAAAAACCACAATTCAGTCAGGCAATTTTGGGTTAATGCTTCCCACCTTTTATTAGGGTTTAGGGCTAATAGAAGCATTAACAACCACCTTTCATTAAAACAAACACCATAAGGTTTAATGGAAGCATCAACAGCCATCTCAATAACTCCATATGATTATTAAACACAAGCCCCCTGTGCAATGATGATTAGCTGGTGAGTAAGTTTGTCACTATTTTCTCAATATTTTTGTACAAATGCATCTCATCCTTCTAGTCTCAAACTCAATGATCAACAAAATATTCCCGGCAAGTTGTTTCCCTTTGAACAAAAGATTAATTCATCGAGTATTGAATACTAATTTTAAGAATATTGGCTGAAACACCCCACTGAAGAGTCACTACATGATTAAATACGAGGCTGTTACGTTTTTCCCCTTGTGATGTTCCTAAACAAGAGAGGAATGGACACAAATAAAGAATCCCCATCAAAAAGAGAGAAGGTACAGCACATGAAGCAACACTCAGAATACCCAAAACTCACCCATTACGTTTCTAGAACTTTCAAAAATCTCTCCAGCCACGACTCAAGTTAACAAAAAAAAAAAAAAAAAAACACCAGAACCAAATACAAGAAGAAAAGCCACATGCATGATGATGAGCAAAAAAGGAAAAGAAAAAAGAATGCATCACCATTAGAATAACCCCAGTCACCAGACGGCATGTCTTCATAGTCCCCCGCCTTCCAGAACTGCTTCGCAATCGGGGCGGCAACAGCGTGCACCGACGTGGTAGACGGAAGCGCTAGAGGCAACTGCTCGTTCGACGGCTGCGGCAGCGGATCCAGAAACCCCACCGGCAGCACAGCATTCTCCGCCATTCTCCTCTTCTTCCTGGCATTATTATCGTGGCCGAGAGAAGAAGAATCGGAGTCGGAGTCGGAACTGGAGAGCTCAATTACGGAAGCGGGTCGGACGCTGCCCGGGCCGGTACAGGGTTTGGGTGCGATATTCGGGTCGAGTAGCTCCTTCTTGACATGAATTTGGGTGTCTTTGGCCATGGCGACTGCGTCGATGAAAGTGAAGAGGCGGCAATAAAGGGCACCAAATGGAAGCGCATTAACATAAGTTGATCAATTTCCTTTCTTGTTAGTAAAAATAGGTGGCATTTATTACTTTTAGTGGCGGTTAACTAGTAATACAGGTTTCACGAGCGGACACTGCCTCTCTGGATTCCGCCGGATTCCCCAAATACTATAAGGGTCCGTTTGTTAAAATGGATTTGGAATTATAATTATATGTAATTGAATTTAAAGTTTTTGTGTTATAATTCAATTCCAAATTCTTTATTTGGTAAAATCAAGTATTTGATATAGAATTGATTTGTAATTCCAAATCATT
>JAYDZE010110925.1:0-13860 GCA_034509125.1 Monilaria moniliformis
TTCTCATAAATTTGGGAAATAAGGTTTTACAAATACAAAGCAGCTAAAAGCTTGCTTTTCAGTATACACCCTAACACAATACACATATCTACGACCGAAATCCACCACACACTCCCTTATTATGGTTTATTTCGTGTAATAATGTCAAAGAACGGTTTCGTTCTAGTAAAAATAGCCTCAAAATCGAGTTTGTACTGTCTAAGCTCAATTGAAGCATAACTCCCGGACTTGCGACTTTAAAGAGCAATACGCATATCTACGACCGAAATCCACCACACACCCCCTTATTATGTTGTATGTATTGTAATAATTTTTAGGAACGGTATCGTTCTCCTCAAAACAACCTCAAAATCGAGTTTTTACCGACAAAGCTTAATTTGAAGCAAAACTTCAGGAATTGCGATTTTAAAGACCAATACTCATATCTACGACCAAAATTCACCACACAGTATCTTATTATGGTGTATGTAATGTAATAATATCGAAGAACGGCATCGTTTTCATCAAAATAGCCTGAAAATTGAGTTTGTACCGTTTAAGCTCAATTTGAAGCATAACTTCCAAAATTGCGATTTTAAAGACCAATACTCATATCTACGACTGAAATCCACCACACTCCCCCTTATTATGGTGTATATAATGTAATAATATTGAAGAACGGCATCATTCTCAACAAAATAGCTTCAAAATCATGTTTATACCGTCAAAGCTCAATTGAAGCATAACTTACGAACCTGAGATTTTAAAGAGCAATACGCATATCTACCTCCGAAATCCACCACACACTCCCTTATTATGGTTTATTTAATGTAATAATGTCAAAGAACGGCATCGTTCTTGTCAAAATAAGCTCAAAATCGAGTTTGTATAGTCTAAGCTCAATTTGGAGCATAACTTCCTGAATTGCGATTTTAAATACCAATACTCATATCTACGACCGAAATCACCCACACATTCCCTTATTATGGTGTATGTAATGAAATAATATCGAAGACTGACATCGTTCTCGTCAAAATAGCTTCAAAATCATGTTTATACCGTCCAAGCTCAATTGAAGCATAACTCCCTGACTTGCTATTTTAAAGAGCAATACGTATATCTACGACCGAAGTCCACCACACACTCTCTTAATATGGTGTATGTATAGTAATAATGTTGAAGAACAAAATCGTTCTCGTAAAAATAGCCTAAAAGTGAGTTTCTACCGTCTAAGCTCAATTTGAATCATAACTTCCAGACTTGCGATTTTAAAGAGCAATACGCATATCTATGAAAAAAATCCATCACACAATCCCTTATTATGGTTTTTGTATTGTAATAATAACGAAGAACGACATCGTTCTCAACAAATAACCTCAAAATCGAGATTGTACCGTCTAAGTTCAATTGAAACATAACTCCCGGACTTGATATTTTCAAGAGCTATACGCATATCTACGACCAAAATCCAGTACACACTCCCTTATTATGGTGTATGTGTTGTAATAATGTCGAAGAACAGAATCGTTTCAAAATCGAGTTTGTACCGTCTATGCTCAATTTGAAGCATAACTTCTAGACTTGCGATTTAAAAGAGCAATATGCATATCGATGACCGAATCCACCACACACTCCCTTATTATGGTTTATTTAATGTAATAATGTCCAGCAACGGCATCTTTCACATTATAATAGCCTCAAAATCGAGTTTGTACTGTCTAAGCTCAATTGAAGCTTAATTCTCGGACTTGCAATTTAAAAGAGTAATACGTATATCTATGACCGAAATCCACCACACACTCCCTTATTATGTTATATTTATTGTAATAATGTTGAAGAACGGCATTGTTCCTTGAACAATAGCCTCAAAATCGAATTTGTACCGTCTAAGCTCAATTTGAAGCAGAACTTCTGGAATTACGATTTTAATGACGAATACTCATATCTACAACCAAAATCAACAACACACTTCCTTATAATGGTTAATGTAATGTAATAATATCGAAGAAAAGCATAGTTCTCGTCAAAATAGCCTTAAAATCGAGTTTGTACCGTCTACGCTTAATTGAAGCATAACTTTCAGGCTTGAAATTTTAAAGAGCAATACGAATATCTAGGACCAAAATCCACCACATACTCCCTTATTATGGTTTATGTATTGTAATAATGTCGAAGAACATCATCCTTCTCGTAAAAATAGCCTCAAAATCGAGTTTGTACCGTCTAATCTCAATTTGAAGCATAACGTCCGGACCTGCAATTTTAAAGAGTAATACACATATAATTGACCGCAATCATCCACACACACCCTAATTATGATGTATGTATTGTAATAATATTGAAGGACAGCACCGTCTAAGCTCAATTGATGCATAACTTCCACACATGCGATTTTAAAGAGCAGTACGCATATCTACCACCGAAACCCACCACATACTACCTTATTATGGTTTATTTACATGT
Organism: Monilaria moniliformis; assembly: GCA_034509125.1. Taxonomy (NCBI): domain Eukaryota; kingdom Viridiplantae; phylum Streptophyta; class Magnoliopsida; order Caryophyllales; family Aizoaceae; genus Monilaria; species Monilaria moniliformis. The sequence continues at coordinate 2,443 of JAYDZE010110925.1, forward strand.
AATAATTTCAAAGAACGTTATTTTTCTCATCAAAATAGCCTCAAAATCGAGTTTGTACCGTCTAAGCTGAATTGACGCATTACTCCCGGATTTGCAAATTTAAAGAGTAATACGCATATCTACGACCGAAATACACCACACACTCTCTCAATTTGAAGAATAACATCCGGAATTGCGAATTTAACGACCAATGCTTATATCTACAACCAAAATATACCACACACTCCATTATTGTGGTGTATGTAATGTAATAATATTGAAGAACAACATCGTTCATGTCAAAATAGCCTCAAAATTGAGTTTGTACCGTCTAAGCTCAATTGAAGCATAACTCTTGGACTTGAGATTTTAAAGAGCAATACGCATATCTCTCGACCGAAATCCACCACACACTCCCTCGTTATGGTGTATGTATTGTAATAATGTCGAAGAACGGCATTGCTCTCGTATAAATAGCCTCAAAATCGAGTTTTTACCATCTAATCTCAATTTGAGGCATAACATCCGTAATTGCGATTTTAAAGAGCAATACGCATACTACAACGAAAATCCACCACACACTCCCGTATTATGGTGCATGCATTGTAATAATTTCAAAGAACGGCATCGTTCTCGTCAAAATAGCCTCAAATTCATGATTGTACTGTCTAAGCTCAATTGAAGCATAACATTCGGACTTGTTATTTTAAAGAGCAATACGCATATCTACAACAGAAATCCACCACACACTCCCTTATTATGGTTTATATGATGTAATAATGTCAAACATTGGCATTGTTTTCATGAAAATAGACTAAAAATCGAGTTTGTTCCATCTAAGGTCAATGCAACCATAACTCCCAGGCTTGCAATTTTAAAGAGTAATACGCATATATACGACCGAAATACACCACACAGTCTCTATTATGGTGTATGTATTGCAATAATGTCACAGAACGACATTGTTCTCATAAAAATAGCCTCAAAATCGAGTTTGTACCAACTAAGCTCAATTTGAGGAATAACTTCCGGACTTGTGATTTTAAAGAACAATACGCATATCTACAACCGAAATCCACCACACACTCCCTTATTATGGTGTATGTATTGTAATAATGTCGAAGAACGACATCAATCTCATCAAAATAGCCTCAACGTCGTGTTTGTACCGTCTAAGCTCAATTGAAGGATAACATCCAGACTTCTGATTTGAAAGAGAAATACACCTATCTACCACCGAAATCAACCAGAAACTCCCTTATTATGATTTATTTAAGGTAATAATATCAGCCAACGGCATCGTTCTCATTAAAATAGCTTCAAAATCGACTTTGTGCCTTCTAAGGTCAATTGAAGCATAACTCCCGGACTTGCAAATTTTAAAGAGTAATACGTATATCTACGACCGAAATCCTCCACACAATCTCTTATTATGATGTATGTATTGAAATAATGTCGAAGATCTGCATCATTCTTGTCAAGATAGCCTCAAAATCGAGTTTGTACCGTCTAATTTCAATTTGAAGCATAACTTCCGGGATTATGATTTTAACGGCCAATACTCATATCTACAACCAAAATTTACCATACACTCCCTTAATATGGTGTATGTATTGTAATACTACCGAAGAATAGCATTGTTCTCGTCAAAATAGCCCCAAACTCGAGTTTGTACTGTCTAAGCTCAATTGAAGCACAACTCTCGGACTTGAGATTTTAAAGACCAATACGCATATCTACGACCGAAATCCACCACACACTCCCTTATTATGGTGTATGTATTGTAATAATGTTGAAGAACGGCATTGTTCTCGTAAAAATAGCATCAAAATCGAGTTTGTACCGTCTAAGCTCAATTTGAGGCATAACTTCCGGACTTGCAATTTTAAAAAGCTATACACATATCTACAATTCAAATCCACCACACACTCCCTTATTATGGTGTATGTATTATAATAATGTCAAAGAACGGTACCGTTCTCGTCAAAATAGCCTCGAAGTCGTGTTTGTACCATCTAAGCTCAATTGAAGCATAACATCCAGACTTGTGATTTTAAAGAGCAATACACATATCTACCACCGAAATCCACCAGACACTCCCTTATTATGATTTATTTTAGGTAATAATGTCAAACAACGGTATCGTTCTCATTTAAATAGCTTCAAAATAGAGTTTGTACCGTCTAAGGTCAATTGAGCATAACTCCCGGACATGCAATTTAAAGAGTAATACGCATATCTATGACCGAAATCCACCAGTCACTCCCTTATTATTGTGTATGTATTGTAGGAATGTCGAAGAACAACATCATTCTTGTCAAAATAGCCTCAAAATCGAGTTTGTATCGTCTAATCTCAATTTGAATCATAAGTTCCGGAATTGCGATTTGAACGACCAATACTCAAATCTACAACCAAAATCCACCACACACTCCCTTATTATGGTGTATGTATTCTAATAATACTAAAGAACAGCATCATTCACGTCAAAATTGCCTCAAGATCAAGTTTGTACCGTCTAAGCTCAATTGCAGCATAACTGTTAGTTTTGAGATTTTAAAGAGTAATACGCATATCTACGCCCGAAATCCACCACACACTCCTTTATTATGGTGTATGTATTTTAATAATGTTGAAGAACGAAATCGTTTTCATAAAATAGCCTCAAAATTAAGTTTGTACCGTCAAAGTTGAATTTTAAGGATAACATCCGAACATGCAATTTTAAAGAGCAATACAAATATCTACGACCAAAATCCACCACACACTCATCTATTACGGTGTATGTATTGTAATAATATCGAAGAACGACATTGTTCTCGTCAAAATAGCCTCAAAATCGTGTTTGTACCGTCTAAGCTCAATTGAAGCATAACTCCCATACATGCGATTTTAAAGAGCAATACGCTTATCTACTACCGAAAACCACTGCACACCAACTAATTATGGTTTATTTCATGTAATAATGTTAAAGAACGGTATTGTTCTCGTCAAAATAGCCTCAAAATCGAGTTTGTGCCGTCTAAGCTGAATTGAAGCACAACTCCCGGACTTGCAATTTTAAAGATCAATATGCATATCTATGACCGAAATCCAGCACACACTCCCTTATTATTGTGTGTGTATTTTAATAATGTAGAAGAACGACATCGTTCTCGACAAAACAGCCTCAAAATCGAGTTTGTAAATTCGAAGCTCATTTTGAAGCATAACTTCCGAAATTGCGATTTTAACGACCATATTCATATCTACAACTAAAATCCACCATATTCTCCCTTATAATGGTGTATGTAATTTAATAATATCGAAGAACTGCATCGTTATCTTCAAAATAGCCTCAAAATCGAGTTTGTACCGTCTAATCTCAATTGAAGCATAACTCTCGGACTTGAGATTTTAAAAAGCAATACGTATATCTACCATTCTTATGATTTCTGTATTGTAATAATGTAGAAGAATGAAATCGTTCTCATAAAAATAGCCTCAAAATCGAGCAATACGCATATCTACGTCCAAAGTCCACCAAACAAACCCTTATTATGGTGTTTATATTGCAATAATACTAAAGAACAACATTGTTCTCGTCAAAATAGCCTCAAAATGGAGTTTGTACCGTCTAAGCTCAATTGAAGCATTACTCTCGTCCTTGAGATTTTAAAGAGCAATACGCATAACTACCACCGAATCCACCACACAATCACTTATTATGGTTTATTTCATGTAATAATGTCAAAGAACGATATCGTTCTCATCAAATAGCCTCAAAATCGAGTTTAAACCGTCTATGCTGAATTGAAGCATAACTAATGTACTTGCGATTTTAAAGAGTAATACGCATGTCTACGAACGAAATCCATCACACACTCCCTTATTATGGTGTATGTATTGTAATAATGTTGAAAAATGGCATCGTTCTCATCAAAACAGCCTCAAAATTGAGTTTGTACCGTCAAAGGTCAATTAGACGCATAACTTCCGGAATTGCGATTTTAATGACCAATACTCATATCTACGACCGTAATCCACCACACACTCCCTTATTAGGGTGTATATAATATAATAATGTCGAAGAAGGGCATTGTTCTTGTAAAAGTAGCCTCTAAATCGTGTTTGTGCCGTCTAAGTTCAATTTGAAGCATAACTCCCCTTATGTTTATTTCAAGTAATAATGTCAATGAACGGTATCGTTCTCGTCAATCTAGTTTGTATCATCTAAGCTCAATTTGACGCATAACTTCTAGACTTTCGATGTTAAAGAGCAATACACATATCTACAACCAAAATCCACCACACACTCCCTTGTTACGGTGTATGTATTGTAATAATGTCGCAGAAAGGCATCGTTCTCGTCAAAATAGCCTCAAAGTCGTGTTTGTACCATCTAAGCTCAATTGAAGCATAACATCCGGAATTATGACTTTAAAGAGCAATACACATATCTACCACTGAAATCCACCAGACACTCCCTTTGTTATGGGTTATTTAATATAATAATGTCAAACAACGGCATCATTCTCATAAAAGTACCAATACTCATATCTACAACCAAAATCCACCGCACCCTCCCTTATTATGGTTTATATATTGTAATAATACCGAATAAAAACATCGTTCTCGTCAAAATAGCCTCAAAATCGAGTTTGTACCGTCTAAGCTCAATTGAAGCATAACTATTGAACTTGAGATTTTAAAGAGCAATACACATATCTACGACTGAAATCCACGACACACTCCTTTATTATGGTGTATGTATTGTAATAATGTTGAAGAACGAATTCGTTCTCGTAAAAATAGCCTCGAAATTGAGTTTGTACCGTCAAAACTCAATTTGAAGTATAACATTCGAACTTGCAATTTTAAAGAGCAATACGCATATCTACCATCGAAATCCACCATACACTCCCTTATTATGGTTCATTTGATGTAATATTGACAAACAACGGCATCGTTCTCGTGAAAATAGCCTCAAAAATGAGTTTGTACCGTCTAAGGTCAATTAAAGCATAACTCCCAGACTTGCAATTTTAAAGTGTAATACGAATATCTACCACTGAAATCCACCACACACTCCCTTATTATGGTGAATGTGTTGTAATAATGTCGAAGAACGGCATTGTTCTTGTCAAAATAGCCTCCAAATCGAGTTTGTACCGTCTAAGCACAATTTGAAGCATAACTTCCGGAATTGCGATTTTAACAACCAATACTCATATCTACTATCAAAATCCACCGCACACTCCCTTTTCATGGTGTATATATTGTAATAATACCGAAGAACATATCGTTCTCTTCAAAATAGCCTCTAAATCGAGTTTGTACCGTCAAAGCTGAATTAAAGCATAACTATCGGACTTGCGATTTTAAAGAGCAATACGCATATCTACGACCGAAATCCAGCACACACTCCCTTATTATGGTGTATGTATTGTAATAATGTCGAAGAACGACATCGTTCTTGTCGAAATAGCCTCAATATTGAGTTTTTACCGTCTATGCTCAATTTCAAGCATAACTTCTGGAATTGCGATTTTACCGACCCATACTCATATCTACAACCAAAATCCACAACACACTCCCTTATTATGGTGTATGTAATATAATAATATCAAAGAACAACATTCTTCTCATCAAAATGGCCTCAAAATTGAGTTTGTACCGTCTAAGCTCAATTGAAGCGTAACTTCCGGAATTTCAATTTTAAAGACCAATACTCATATCTATGACCGAAATCCACCACACACTCCCTTATTATGGTGTATGTATTGTAATTATATCAACGAACATCATTGTTCTCATCAAAATAGCCTCAAAATCGTGTTTATAGCTTCTAAGATCAATTGAAGCATAACTCCTAAACATGCGATTTTAAAGATCAATACACATATCTACCATTAAAAACCACAACACACCCCCTTATTATGGTTTATTTAATGTAATAATGTCAAAGAACGGCATCGTTCTAATGAAAATTGCCTCAAAATCGAGTTTTTACCGTTTATGCTCAAGTCAAGCATAACTCCCGGACATGCATATTTAACGAGTAATACGCATATGTATGACCGAAATCCACCGTACACTCCCTTATTACGGTGTATGTATTGTAATAATGTCGAAAAAAAACATCATTCTCGTCAAAATAGCCACAAAATCGAGTTTGAACCGTCTAAGCTCAATTTGAAGCATAACTTCCGGAATTACGATTTTAAAGACCAATACTGATATCTACAACAAAAATCCACCACACACTCCCTTATTATGGTTTATTGAATGTAGTGATGTCAAAGAACGGCGTCGTTCTCGTCAAAATAGCCTCAGAATAGAGTTTGTACCTTCTAAGCTCAATTGAAGCATAACTTCTGGACATGTGATTTTATTGAGCAATACGCATATCTACGACCGAAATCCACCACACATTCCATTATTATCGTTCTTGATAAAATCACCTCAAAATCGTGTTTATACAGTCTAAGCTCAATTGAGCAATACGCATATCTACCCTCGAAATCCACCAGAAACTCCCATATTATGGTTTATTTAATGTAATAATGTCAAATAATGGCATCCTTCTTGTCAAAATAGCCTCAAAATTGTGTTTGTACTATCTAAGCTCAATTTGAAGCATAACTTCAGCACTTGCTATTTTAATGAGCAATGGGGATATCTATGACCAAAATCCACCACACATCAAAGAATGGCATCGTTCTCATCAAAGTAGTCTCAAAATCGAGTTTATACCGTCTGAGCTCAATTGAATCATAACTACCAGACTTGCGATTTTAAAGAGTAATACGCATATCTACGACCGAAATCCACCACACACTCCCTTGTTATGGTGTATGTATTGTAAGAATGTCGAAGAACGACATCGTTCTCATCAAAAGAGCCTCAAAATTGAGTTTGTACCGTCTAAACTCAGTTTAAAGCATAACTTTTGGAATTGCGATTTTAAAGACCAATACTAATATCTACGACCGAAATCCACCATACACTCCGTTATTATGTTGTATGTAGTGTAATAATGTCGAAGAACAACATCGTTCTCTTCAAAATAGCCTCAAAATCGAGTTTGTACCATCTAAGCACAATAGAAGCATAACTCCCAGACTTGCAATTTTAAAAAGCAATACGCATATTTACAACAAAAATACACCACACACTCCTTTATTGTGGTATATTTATTGTAATAATGTCAAAGAATAGTATCGTTCTAGTCAAAATAGCTTCAAAATCGTGTTTGTACCGTCAAAGCTCAATTTCAAACATAACTTCCCGACTTGCGATTTTAAAGAGCAATACGCATATCCACAACCGAAATCCACCAAGAACTCCCTTATTATGGTGTATGTAATGTAATAATTTCAAAGAACGACATCGTTCTCGTCAAAGTAGCCTCAAAATCGCATTTGTACCGTTTAAGCTCAATTCAAGCATAACTCCCAGACTTTCAATTTTAAAGAGCAATACGCATATCTACGACCAAAATCCACCACACACTCCCTTATTATGGTCTATGTGTTGTAATAATGTCGAAGAATGGAATCGTTCTAATAAAAATAGCCTCAAAATTGAGTTTGAAACGTCTAAGCTCAATTTGAAGCAAAACTTCCAGACTTGCGATTTTAAAGAGCAATACACATATCTACCACCAAAATCCACCAGACACCCGCTTATTATGGTGTATGTAATGTAATAGTATCGAATAACAGCATCGTTCTCATCAAAATAGCCTCAAAATCGAGTTTGTACCGTCTAAGTTAAATTGAAGCATAACTCCCGGACTTGCGATTTTAAATAGGAATACGCATATCTACGACCGAAATCCACCCCACACTCCCTTATTCTAGTGTATGTGTTTTAATGATGTCGAAGAATGACATCGTTCTCATAAAAATAGCTTCAAAATCGAGTTTGTACTGTCTAAGCTCAATTTGATGCATAACTTTTGGCCATGTGATTTTAAAGTGCAATACGCATATCAATGATCTAAATCCACCACACACTCCCTTATTATGGTGTATGTATTGTAATGATGTCAAAGAACAGGTTCTCGTCAAAATAACCTCAAAATCCACACACTAAGTTCAATTTGAAGCATAACTTCCGGAATTGTGATTTTAACGACCAATACTCATATCTACAACCAAAATTTACCACACACACCCTTACTATGGTGTATGTATTGTAATTTTTTCAAAGTCGGCATCATTCTCGTCAAAATAACCTCAAAATCGAGTTTGTACAGTCTATACTCAATTTGAAGCATAGCTATTGGACTTGTGATTTTAAAGAGCAATACACATATCCACCACTGAAATCCACCACACACTCTCTTATATTGTTTATTTGAGGTAATAATCTCAAAGAAAAAAATCGTTCTCGTCAAACTAGCCTAAAAATCGAGTTTGTACCGTCTAATCTCAATTGAAGCATTACTCCAGGACTGGCAATTTTAAAGAGCAATAAGCATATCTACGACCGAAATCTACAACACTCACCCTTATTATGGTGTGTGTAATGTAATAATATTGAAGAACAACATCATTCTTGTCAAAATAGCCTCAAAATCGATTTTATACCGTCTCAGCTTATAAAGAGCAATACACATATCTACCACCGAAATCCACCACATACACCCTTATTATGGTGTATCCTTTGTAATAATGTCGAATAACGGCATCGTTCTCGTAAAAATAGCCTCAAATCATGTTTGCTCTAAGCTCAATTGATGCATAACTCCCGAACTTGTGATTTTAACGAGCAATACGCATATATACCATGAAAATCCACCACACACTCTCTTATTTTTGTTTATTTAATGTAATAATGTCAAAGAACGGCATGATTCTTACCACTATAAACTCAAAATCGAGTTTGTACTGTATAAGCTCAATTGAAGAATAATTCTCGGACTTGTGATTTTAATGAGCAATACGCATATCTACGACCGAAATCCACCACACACTCCATTAGTATTGTATATGTATTGTAATAAAGTCAAAGAACGACACGATTCTCGTCAAAACAACCTCTAAATCGAGTTTGTATTGTTTAACATAAATTCGAAGCATGACTTTCGGAATTGCAGTTTTATAGCCTAATACTCATATCTATGACCGAAATCTACCACACACTCCCCTATTATGGTGTATGTAATGTAATAATATCAAAGAACGACATCGTTCTCGGTAAAATAGCCTCAAATTCGTGTTCATACAATATAAGCTCAATTGCAGCATAACTCCCAGACTTGCGATTTTAAAGAGCAATAGGCATATATACAACCGAAATCCACCAAACACTCCATTATTATAGTTTATTTAATGTAATAATGACAAAGAACGGCATCGTTCTTGTCAAAATAGCCTCAAAATAGAGTTTGTATCGTCTAAACTCAATTGAAGCATAAGTCCCAGACATTCGATTTTAAAGAGCAATACGCATATCTACAACCAAAGTCCACCACACACTCCATTATTATTGTGTATGTATTGTAATAATGTCAAAGAACAACATTGTTCTCATTAAAACAATCTCAAAATAGAGTTTGTAAGTCGAAGCTTAATTGGATTCATAACATCCAGAATTGCAATTTTAAAGACCAATACTCATATCTACGACCAAAATCCACCACACACTCCCTTATTATGGTTTATGAAACATAGAAATTCTGAAGAACTACATCATTCTCGTCAAAATAGCCTCAAAATTGTGTTTATACAGTCTAAGCTCTATTGAAGCACAACTCTCATACTTGTGATTTTAAAGAGCAATACGCATATCTACTACCGAAATCCACCACACACTCCCTTATTATGGTTTATTTAATGTAATAATGTTAAATAACGACATCGTTCTCTTCAAAATAACCTCAAAATTGAAGCATAACTGCCAGACTTCTGATTCTAAAGAGCAATATGCATATCTACAACCGAAATCCGCCACGCACTCCATTACTATGGTGTATGTATTGTAATAATGTCGAAGAAAGTCATCGTTTTCATAAAAACAACCTCAAAATCGAGTTTGTACCGTATAAGCTCAATTCGAAGCATAACTTCTGGAATTACGATTTTAAAGACCAATACTCATATATACAACCGAAATCCACCACACACTCCCTTATTATGATGCATGTAATTTAATAATATCAATGAACAACATCGTTCTAGACAAATTAGCCTCAAAATCATGTTTATACAGACTAAGCTCAATTGTAGCATAACTCCCAGACTTGCGATTTTAAAGAGCAATACGCATAACTACCACCGAAATCCACCGTACAATCCCTTATTATGGTTTATTTAATGTAATAATGTCAAAGAACACCATCGTTCTCGTCAAAATAGCCTCAAAATAGTGCGTTTACCGTCTAAGCTCAATTGAAGCATAACTCGCAAACTTTAGATTTTAAAAAGCAATACGCGTATCTACAACGGAAATCGACCACACACTCTATGGTTACGGTTTATGTATTGTAATAATGTTGAATAACGACATTGTTCTCGTCAAAACAACCTCAAAATTGAGATTGTACAGTCTAAGCTTAATTTGACGCATAACTTACAGAATTGTGATTTTAAAGACCGATACTCATATCTACGACCGAAATCCATCACAGACTCCCTTTTTATGGGGTATCTAATGTAATAATATCGAAGAACGAGATCGTTCTCGTCAAAATAGCCTCAAAATCATGTTTATACAGTCTAAGCTATATTCAAGCATAATTCTCGTACTTGCTATTTTAAAGATCAATACACCAATCTACTACCGAAAACCACCACACACTCCCTTATTATGGTTTATTTAATGTAATAATCTCAAAAAAACGGCATCGCTCTTGTCAAAATAGCTTCAAAATCGAGTTTGTACCGTCTAAGCTCAATTGAAGCATAACTTTCGAAGTTGCGATTTTAAAGAGCAATACGCATATCTACCACTGAAATCCCCCACACACTCCCTTATTATGGTTTATTTGTTATAATAATGTCAAAGAACGAAATTGTTCTCGTCAAACTACACTCAAAATCGAGTTTGTACCGTCTAAGCTGAATTGAATTATAACTCCCGGACTTGCAGCATTTAAAGAGCAATATGCATATCAATGACCAAAATCCACCACACACACCCTTTTTATGGTGTATGTAATGTAATAATGTCGAAGATCAACATAGTTCTTGTCAAAATAGCCTCAAAATCGAGTTTGTACTGTCTTAAGCTCAATTGAAGCAAATCTCCCGGAGTTGCGATTTTTTTGTATGTTTTGTAATAATGTCGAGAAATGGCATGGTTCTCATCAAAATAGCCTGAAAATTGTGTTTGTACCGTATAAGCTCAATTCGAAGCATAACTTCCGGAATTGCGATTTTAAAGACCAATACTCATATATACAACCGAAATCCACCACACACTCCCTTATTATGATGCATGTAATTTAAT
>JAYDZE010111036.1:0-87843 GCA_034509125.1 Monilaria moniliformis
GAGATCCTTCTTTTTGTTTTTCTCCCTTGGAACTCTCGATTTGAATTTGTGAAAGCATTTAAGCAAGCTCATAGGCGTGATGATGACATAGCTATTGTGAATGCTGGAATGCGAGCCTGTCTTGAAGAGAAGAACCAGAAATGGATAGTTTCTGATGCATCAATTGTTTATGGGGGTGTTGCTCGTTATTCTATTTCTGCAAATGAAACAAAGAAGTTTCTGCTAGGGAAGCATTGGAACAAGGAGTTGTTTCATGGTTCTTTAGAAGTACTGGAGAAGGACATTATCCTGAAGGATGAGGCTCCAGGGGGGATGGTGGAGTTTCGGAAATCTTTAATCCTGAGTTTTTTCTTCAAGTATTTCTTGTGGGTTTCTCACCAGATGGATGGATTGTCATGGTTCAACGGAACAGTACCAGCATCTTATCTTTCCACAATAGAATCTTTTCACTATCCTTCTACTATAGGAAGACAGGATTATGAAATTGTAAAGCGTGGGACTGCTGTTGGAGCTCCTGAAGTTCATCTTTCTTCAAGGCTGCAGGTTTCTATTGCATAACTTAGACTGTTGCGTATTGTTTGCATATGCAAGAAGCTTACCACCTGCAGCTTCTTTTTAATTGTTTGTTTGGGGTAAATGTTTATGCTTATATATGTTCAGCACATGTGCACTAAGATGCTTTTATGTAGTCTTCAGTACTTCAATAACTTGATTTTGCATCAGCATTTAAGAGAGAGATATGATGGCTTTTGCCTTTCTAATCACTGCAGAACCATTAACATGCTTCCTCTACCTAGCATCAAGATGATTATGAACATTTTCATTTTCCCGAGGACTCATGTTCCGTGTTTATGACATCCATTATCTTATCTACCATTTGTTTTCATCGTTTTGGTTAGAAACATTGATTGTTAAAGGGTTGGTCTAGGCATTGCTTCCAGTCTGAACTACTACCAGAAACTGTCTAATAGCATTTTATGTAATTAAACATTTTGATCCTCTGTTAGTGGTTGAGTTCACTGGTTTTTACAGCCTAAGCTTGACTATTTTCTCTATGTAAATATTCTTCTGCAGTTTCTTGTGTAAAATCCACCTTTGAAAATGGTTATGCCTATTTATTGGCGTATACTCAACTGTAGATTCTGGACAAAGGCTGATACCTACCTTCAGAAGATCTTGTCAAGAAGTGAATTATGATTTTTGCTTTTACAAAATGCTTCCATGGAACAGTACTTTTTTGCGTTGTAGTTTTCACTCCTGCTCAAATTAAGAAAAAAACGATAAGTTTTTGTTCGGATGGACCTGATGGCTAGTGTAATATTCAGTTAGTTTGATGTGGACTTGGTAACCATCCAAAGATAGCTTGGTGGATGAGGAATTAGCAATAATTTGAAGAAGGATAAGTCACTATTGGGACAAGTCACCTCAATCAAACATAATCCTACATTCACTCATTGGGTTACTGGATTAACAAAAGAGGGAAATTTATATGGAGAATCATTTTCACACATTATGTTGCACATGTTGGGAAAAAATAGGATAAATAGAGGGATTTCTAGATAGTATGTGGGGAAGGATGAAAGTAAGAGAAGGAGTGTGGATTCTAAGAACAAGAAGCTTAGGGCTTTCTATGTGAATGGTATCATTAGACTGCGTAATGCTTCCCGAATATGTTCAGTAAGATGAATATATGGTGGACATCTTGTCCCCTTATCTAGTTTGATTTATATCGATTTTGTTTTGCATAAAGAAAACCCACTTTTAGGAGCCTAAGGATAGTCATTTCTAGAATTCACCAATATTACCTGCTTTTTGTAGAGGTTTCAGTTTGAGGGGAGAAATAGTGTATGTTTTTAAGAGAATCCATAGAGGAGAGTATTCCTTTGCCATTCTATGTATGTATCAGTTTTCTGGTTCTGCACCAATGACCCACCGCTTCTCTTGTTTGATTTTCCCTATCAAATGAGTTCCTACATAGTCTTGGAACCTTCACTTCCACAAGAGTGTAAGGGATTTTGAGATGTCTAATGTATGCTCTTTGTTGAGTCTTTGGAATCTGTCAGGTTGGTAGAGAGGATAGTCAAGATATGAGGAGGTAGAGGTGGGAGTTTTTGGTTGTTTTCTTGTCTAAATCCTTTTCAAAGTCCTCTGAGTCTTCTGCTTTTCTTTGTTCTTTCCTTTGAAATCACATTAAAGGCTATGGTACCTATTAAGGTTATAACTGTTTTCTTGGTTGATGGTTTTGGGAAAGTTACCTATACCTGATGTGATTTGAATGAGAAATATCATTTTCTTATCTCTCCCAGTCAGCATGTGCTATGCAGATGCAGTTTCAAGACTTGGGAACATATCTTCTTAATTGTCATACACAAACAGCTTCTGTGGTCAAGGTCTTGTTGCAGCTTGTGTAGATTTGGGCGTGTCCTAATTCATATCTTGAATCTTTTTGCATCTAATTTTTGGTGTATTCTGGGTACTATGTGGGAAATTCTTGGGAGAGCTATATTCCCTTTGTATGTTGGTTTATTTGATTGGAAATGAATAGAAGAATTTTGTATAATGTATCAAAGAATTTAATTGATTGCTGGATATAATCAAAAGAAGTGGTAGCTTTATGGGTCCTAAAGCATAATGATTTCAGGCATTCACTATCAGGAGCTGATACAGAGACCAACTTTAGTTATATCACTATCTGTTTCACTTTGTTGTGTATTGGATTGTATATCTTGCCCACTCTTTGTCCTTCAAATCGATAATTAAATAACTTTTTTGTTTCTTATTCACAAAAAAGAAAAAGAAAAGAAAATGCCACCCGTGGTACTTGCAAATAAATTGACATTCTCTTTGGTCAACCCCTTTTTTTCAGCTGAAGTCAACCCAAGTGTTCTCTAATTGCAGGTTACAGGAGAGGCAGAGTATACAGATGATGTTCCTATGCCTCCTAATGGTTTACATGCTGCATTGATATTGAGTAAGAAGCCTCATGCACGTATACTTGCGATTGACGATAGTGTGGCAAGATCTTCTCCGGGGTTTGCAGGAGTTTTTTTTGCAAAACATGTGCCAGGGAGCAATATGGTTGGACCAGTTGTTGTAGACGAAGAACTTTTTGCTTCAGAAGTAGTCACATGTGTGGGTCAGGTAAATATCCAAATTCTTCTATGGCTGGGAAACATTTTCTACATCAGTTTGGGTATGTGGTTGAGCTGTTTTAGTATGTCCCCCATATTCCCTGGCCTCCTGACTTGGTGCATTTGAGAAAAGTGTTATTAGCTAAAATTATATTGACTGCCATCACAAATAGATTTTATAACATTTTGGCTGATAGGCTTTTCAACATTAATAGATTTATCTCATAACCTCAAATTGCTCTTTCATTGCGCTTCTGCTTAATTTATCTCTTTTATCATAAGTCCTCTAATTGTATGCATAAGTTCTCTAATTGTGATGCTGGAAATGATTTCAAAATACAATTTGTATGTGTAAAGAAGCATAAAAGAACATGTAGACCAAATATTTGGTTAAGCTGGATTATTTTATCAGTCATGCCTTACCACTCAAACCAAATGCCTCTCATGGAGAGTAGAGAGCTAGGTTACAATCTAATCTTAAAATAATTAGATATACTAGGAAACCTAAATATACATAACCTCTAGCATACATTAGTGCGACACGAGTTTTAATAAAAGTGGTTGAGTGCATTGTAAGTGGAGAAATGGTCCCACTTTGGGGGTAGTGTAAGTAATGATTAATAAATGTATTGTGAGTGGAGAAAGTAGTGGGCCATTTGGTAGAAAGAATAAATAAGTTGATATATTGGGGATATTATGTTGTGGAGTAGTGTCTATAAATGGAAAGGGACTGATTTTTGTGCACGTACCAAAATGGCAAAGAGGGCCTTTTGTTTAGGGACGGATGGAGTAATAGCTTATCCCCTGGTGTTGGAGATAGCAATTTCATACAAGGGTTTTAACCAATGAACTCCATATAGTAGTAATACATGTCCACAAAGTTATGAAGCAAGATCACATTAGAAGGTTTAAGTCAGTAATTCAGATGCTTGCTAAGTCATAAAATGTTGTCATCTTATGACAGTTGACATAAAAGTTAGAAGGTAAATCTATAAGATGGAATTACTTTAGTATGCCAGATACATGGTCTAGCATAAGAGAATGTTGTCACTGAAATAAAATCTTTGCAGAAAAAAGAGGCCAACAACTGTTTTTACTTTTTATTTGCTGTCCTATCATTTGCAATCATCAAAGCCATAGGGTTACAGGATCGTTATCTTTCAGGTTATTGGGGTGGTTGTGGCTGATACACATGAAAATGCTAAGTACGCTGCTCGGAAAGTCCACATTCAATATGAAGAACTTCCAGCAGTCTTATCTATTGAAGAAGCTATTGCATCTGATAGTTTCCACCCTGAAACTGAAAGGTGCCTGAGGAAAGGTGATGTGGACCTCTGTTTCTTGTCAACAGAGTGTGATAATATAATAGAAGGAGAGGTTCAGGTTGGTGGTCAGGAACATTTCTACTTGGAGCCAAATAGCACTTTAGTTTGGACTGTTGATGGAGGAAATGAAGTTCATATGATCTCATCTACTCAAGTAAGTTTGCTAACCCGAATTTGACGACTTATGCATGTTTCCCATGTGGCCTTGCTGGAGTTTCCTTGTTTTTTCCTTTACGCTTCTTGCCATGCGCAAGCTTTAATTGTGGCTGGAGATATACACACTTATTTCAGAGAATACCTGCTCATAAAATGCTTCCAAAGTTCAACATTCATAAGTGTTTGGAGATCATTGCAAAATGAATTCCGCATTCTTAAAACAAGTGCCTTGCCTCATTTTGCCCCCTTCCAGATCACCCTATTCGTATATATGCATTTGGGACTGTTACCTCAATTGGCAGTGATTTCATGTAAATTTACAATCTTGGCTTGATTGTGTATGTATCATGTACTGACTGATGCATCAGAGGAACTTCAGTGTCACATCCATCATTGTTTAGTTTAGCAACTAAGTATTAAATGGAAAGTAGTGAAACATAGCTAAACAAGCATTTTTCACTTCCTATTCATCAATTATGTCAAGTTAAGTAGATACCTGTAACCTAATATACTTACGAACCTAAGACTTATTCTAATATTTGATTTTTGTCATTCTTTTGTCTCCTCCATTTTGCAAAATTAATTCACAATAACAATTTCATATATTCAATTGCTAGAAGTTATTGAATGTCACATATACCTCTGTACTTAGTATTTTTGTATTCTTCCTTTGTCATGTCTGTGCTTCCATTGTGCTCTTCCTTCTTGTTTCTTTTTTGGCTGTTTCAAGAAATGAATGTAGAAAAAAAGTGACCTTCGAAATCTATGCTAAAGTTTTGAATTTCTGCCAGGCCCCTAAGAAGCACCAACAGTATGTTGCCCGTGTTCTCGGTCTTCCGATGTCAAAAGTGGTTTGCAAGACTAAAAGAGTTGGTGGTGGATTTGGAGGGAAAGAAACCCGGTCTGCTTTCCTTGCTGCTCTGGCTGCCACTCCATCTTATTTACTAAATCGTCCAGTAAAGATCACACTAGATAGGGATATTGACATGATGATAACAGGACAACGCCATAGCTTTCTTGGGAAGTATAAGGTAATACCTTATCTCTATGAATGATTAAGGTTTACAGTTTTTGTATTCCTGATATCATCACGTAGAATTTGTATCTTGATTGCTTCATGTAAATTGACAATATGCACTAGGTGAAGTTCTCAACATGTGAAGCTGCTCATATTTTGGTGGGGGGGGGGGGGTGTTGTCTTTCTGTGTGTAGGAAGATCTAGAGGGTTATGATACAATCTCTTCAATAATGCCTCTCTTGTTAATGAGAACTCGTTATTGATTGATGATTCCTCATTTAGTTTAGTTATTTCTAAGGTTAAGTTACTCCGTGGAAATACATTTTGTAGGTTGGTTTTACGAAAGATGGAAAGATACTTGCTTTGGATCTTGAGATCTTCAATAATGGAGGAAACTCACTCGATCTCTCACTTGCGGTGCTTGAACGTGCCATGTTCCATTCAGACAATGTGTATGAAATTCCTAATGTTAGGGTCAAAGGAAAGGTCTGCTTCACAAATTTGCCTAGTAATACTGCTTTCCGAGGATTTGGTGGTCCACAAGGTATGCTGATTGCTGAAAACTGGATTCAAAGAATATCAATGGAACTTAAGAAAAGCCCGGAAGAGATCAGGGTAATTTTTTTTTATCTCGATAACAGTGTCCAGTGTCACATGTTTCTGGTTGGTTGTGTCACACAGTAATAGCTTTTGATATCTATATCTGTTCTCTTTGTTGTTTTGCAGGAGGTGAATTTTCAGAGAGACGGTTCAGTGTTGCATTATGGTCAAAAAATTGAAAACTGCACACTGGAGCGTCTCTGGAACGAACTCAAAAAATCCTCTGACTTTTTGGCTGTTAAAAAGGAAGTCAAGCAGTTCAATACTCATAATAGATGGAAGAAGCGTGGAGTGGCTATTATCCCTACAAAATTTGGCATATCTTTTACTGCCAAATTTATGAATCAGGTAGTCTTTTGTTTTTATACTCATAGATGAGGCT
This sequence comes from Monilaria moniliformis, assembly GCA_034509125.1. Taxonomy (NCBI): domain Eukaryota; kingdom Viridiplantae; phylum Streptophyta; class Magnoliopsida; order Caryophyllales; family Aizoaceae; genus Monilaria; species Monilaria moniliformis. The sequence goes on from JAYDZE010111036.1 coordinate 6,613, forward strand.
TTTCTATCTTCAACCTATTGAACTTCCGATGATGAATTTGATTCATTCATATGCTTGTGGGTCCTAGGCAGGTGCACTCGTCCACGTTTATACAGATGGAACTGTGTTAGTCACACATGGGGGTGTTGAGATGGGGCAGGGTTTGCATACAAAAGTGGCACAGGTGGCTGCGTCTTCTTTCAACATTCCGCTGAGCTCCATATTTATATCAGAGACAAGTACAGATAAGGTGAATGAAGATGCATTTTCTGTTTTTTCTTGGTCAATCTAAAGATGTGGTTATGACCAATGTTGCCAAAATTGCTACGTGCAAGTTGGCCATTTGACTGACGTCTAGCTCTAGTTAGCCCGGGGTGCCTAATTTGCAACTCATTAGTATTAGTTTTTTTGGGGGGTATATATCACTTTATCTCCCGATGTTTGATCATTTTTTATAAAATGTCCCAGCATCTAAATAAATACATTTTTATACCTTACGGAAAGTCACAAAAATGTTGTTATACCATAATTTTGACATGTCCCGCCAGAAGAATGTGGCATTGAGGTCTTGCCACCTCAACAAGGACGACATTGTTCTTCAGGAGGTAAAAATTTCCATAACTCACCACAAGCTTCCAGTTGTCACCAGCTACCTGCTTGATAAAAATCCTCATTCACATTTCCGCTGCCCTCCATCAATTCCTCCTATTCTCACATTCCCAAAAAACATTCCTGAGATCATCTCAAACTCATCCTTTCAGCTGCAAATATCCAACTGAAATGGAATCTGAAACAAGTTTTCTCGATCAATCTCAACCATCCGTAGCCGATAACTAAGAAGCAGTCGGGACATCCCACTCTTCCTCCCCTTCATCTTTAGCGTCACCGCACAAACCCGTATCGGAAAACTCAATATCAATCCAGAGAGTCGCGCGACGAGTCATCTTCATCAACATGCTCACCCAGACCACGGTAGTCGTGTAAAGCACCGGAGGATCGATAGCATGCCTCGTTTGATGAGATATTTTTGAGTAAAGGAGAACTCAACGCTAGAACTTGAACTATATAGAAATTTCTAGTAGAATGAACGATATGAAAAAGAAGAAATATCAAAAGAACTTGTTCTCCTGTCAAGCACGATCGCTGAATCCAATTCTGGTTTTAAACCTAGACAAATTCTCTCTTAAAGAGTTTTTGTTTTTCTAAACCTAGATGTAATAGTTTCATAAGAAAAGCCTCTGGCGGTGGCGAGAATTTTGATGAGTAATGTGTGGTCTGTTTGGAGGGGTGGGAGGGTGGCGAGATGGCTAAGGAGGTGCTGTATAAGCGTAGGTTTCTTTGCAATTGTTTAGAGGGATGATGATTTGCTACACATCCTTTGATGGTTTACAGAAGAGGGCCAAGAAGAGCGGTCGACTACCAAACAGTGGGGATGGGAGACGTGCGTGAGTGGGAGCCGAAGTGGAGGTCGTGCATGGAAGAAGAGCTAATGCTGCTATTAAGAGTAGAGCAGCAGTGGACTCCTTTCTCGTTTCATTTCTCTAACACATTGAAAGATTCCTTTTTTTCTGTCATAGCCGACGTTATCCTTGTTGAGGTGGCAAGGCCTCAATGCCCGGGTATTTCTTCTGGCAATACATGTCAGAATTCTGATATCTGATCACAGAGATGAGTTGAGGGATATTCTTATGACCAGTCTGACCGGTAGTTATAAAATTCTAATAGTTAAACATATGGACGTTTTTGACAAAATGGTCAAAAGTTGGACATAAAGTGATAATTATCCGTTTTCTGATAGCACACTTCAATAATTATAAGCACCAAATCTTCATAAAATATAAATTAATTTAAATAGTTTCAAAATTCTGAAATTTAGTTCTAACAGAAACAGGAAAAGGTCATCATTTTGCTGAGGATAAAATGCCCCCTAGGGACTCTTTAGCCACCTCGGTTGTGTTTTATGGTAGCTAGAAACGTTAGTTAGGCCAAAGGCACAGTGGGTGCTGCCTAGGCTGATTAATGTGACAGCTATCGTGACTGTGGAACATGAAATTGGTTGGCAATCTTATTGCAATTCAATCCTTGTTTTCATGATTCTGCAGTAACAATTCTATGTTTGAAGGATAAGGATGAAATCCTACTATTTCTTGCTCAGTTACATTCACTCTACCCATTGTTCATGTATTAAAACATTGCTTGCATATAGTTCGAATCTGCTCACTTTTGTTTTATGTTTCTTTTTTTTTTTTTAGAAAATCAAAATCGGAAGTGCCCTTGCATACAAATTCTAGATGGTCAATCCTAAAATAGGAAAATTATATTGAACTGAAACTCATTGGTCTGAATTTAAATTTTCTGGGAAACTCAATGACTTGCCAACAAATGTTATGTTTTGGATTGATGCATTTTATAATCTGAAATTACTTATGGTTTGAGACATTCTTGGATGACTTCTTGTTCGTTAGTCCAACTCTGGTTTCTTGACTGTTCATGCCTCTAGGGGGACTTGTATATGCACTTTCTCAATTCTCTGAACCATTTATTTGATGAGTAAGTCGGTCGAAAATTCTCTATCTTCTTTTAGAAAGTATCATTGCCAAAAATCCACCTGTGTCGGGAAAATATAATATGTTTGCGTATTGCCCTTCCACTAATGCTTGTTGCTTGAAAGATGCATCTATTACAACCATTATTTTGCATATTTTAACTCACTCTGCATTTAAGTACTTGATTTATCATTTTTTGTGTAAACTCAAAGAAAGGATGTTTCTTGTATACTTCCCTTAACTAGGTTCCAAATGCATCACCAACGGCTGCTTCTGCAAGTTCTGATATATATGGTGCAGCAGTTTTAGATGCATGTGAGCAAATAAAAGCACGCATGGAACCTATAGCATCAAAACACAATTTTGTCTCATTTGCCGAGGTAATAATTTTACTGTTTATTTTAAGAGTTTCACTACTGCATCTTCCATCTCTGCTTTGCAGATTACTGAAATTTATGAGATTTGTTTTTCTTTTGTGTTGCCGAAAACAAGAAAATAGATGTGTTTATATTGATGGTAAATTGTCATTCTAATGGTGTATGCTGGCATGTTGAAACATTGATTGGAGTTGCAAAGTTAGATGTAAAATTGATCATGAAGATTCATTTTAGTAAAAGTTTCTACATCCTGTATGAAGCATAAAAACCTTATAGTTCTATAGGGATTCCATAATAGCCCAAATTGGTTCTCATTCAGCCTATACTATAATAAAATATCTCCAGTGGAACTCCAACATATTTGATAAATTTGATGCAGTGAAGGTACCAGGCAAGAGTTGGTTCTAAACTCAGGAAAAGGATATTGGATATTATGTGGAAAGAAATATATCTGGTGCATTTAATTGTAGGTTTTGAGTGGCACGCCCAATTAACTGAATAAACACCTCACAAAAGAAAAGGTTCATCGTAAGTGAACCCCAATTCCTCAAAGCAGATTGTTTACCCCAATCATCTCAAACAATCCCAATGAGACATAGCTATGTATTCATCCTCGACACAAGATCTAGCAATCCTGTATTGTTTTTTATTTCGCCATGCTTATTAGTAAGATATCCGAGTCAATATTTTATAAATCTACAAAAAGTTATTTTGTATTATATACTGATGCTGTTTTGGCATCTAACTGTAATTGGAAGAACTATTACATGGCTAAGCTTGACGAACTGGAGGCTGATGAGAACTGGATATAGGGGTATGATGAGAACTGGATATAGGGGTATGTGCAGACAGCATTGAAGTTCTGCATTTTAAGCTTTGAATTGTCACTTGTTTCGTCTTCTTATTCCTTCTTAATAGCTGGATATATGCCTGTTATCTCTATATGATATCTATATTTTCCATCTGAAATACACATTTTGCAAGACTCATCGTGTGGAATTTTATATATTATGACAAATTGATTAATTTTAGTCAATCACATCAAGTGTTTACTTTCATTATCAGCTCGTCAGCGCATGCTACATGGAGCGGATAGACCTTTCTGCTCATGGATTTTATAAAACTCCTGATATTGGTTTTGATTGGGGAGCTGGTAAAGGGACTCCATTCAGGTACTTCACTTATGGGGCAGCACTTGCTGAGGTTGAAATTGACACATTAGTAGGAGACTTCCATACAAGGCAGGCAGATGTGATTTTGGATCTTGGACTTCCGCTGAATCCAGCTATTGATGTTGGACAGGTCTGTTCCCTCCTTTTTATAAAGTTCATCACTGGCATATTGCTTTCTAGATTCCCTCATCTACGATTCTGTATTAGTATAATTCCTCTCGAAAAAAGGGTTTGGTGGCACTCAAATTTGATAAATTTTCCTTAATCTTTGATATGCAATTGATGTATCCTTCGTTGGGGCAGAAAAAAAAGGCCTTGCGAGATCAGGTGTTCTGTTTTGTTGAATGTCACAAGAAGTTATCAGTCATAATCATGGCATAAGTGCATAATTTTTCTGTCAAGTATATGTAAAGTACTCTTGTAAAATATAAGAAATTATTTTGACATATTTTCCCATTAGTTGAGTAATAAGATATATCTTTCAAATTCATCTTATTTGTGATCCTAAAACATTATGGTCTGGAACATGATGTCCTAAAAATAAAACCAAATTAACCATCTGATCTGGGAATGGACTTGCTGGCAACAGGGGCCGATGTGATACACCTTGAAACCATATAACTTTGGACGCCTGATAAAACATATTAGAAACTTATCAGTTTGACCCATAAAAAGGAAAAATGGATCCCTGTCTCCATATAACTTTGGACGCCAGATAAAACATATTAGAAAATTATCAGTTTGACCCATAAAAAGAAAAATGGATCCCTGTGACAGTGGCGGAGAAGCCCTCCACAAGCTACTTCAGAACACAATACCTTCTGGGACATCACAACTTGTGGTTGTACACTTGTGGGAAGTGTTGACAGGAACAACATTTATGTTTAGCTCTATCCTTGAAAAAATATAAAACAAATGTTTCTTATGCTGAGATGAGTGAATCTCTTACTTAGAGTGGGATGCTTTTGTGGCAAGAGAATGTATTAATTTACCTAGTCTTCCAGGGCAGAGCTAGACTGCTTGGGGACTTTTTAATCTTTGGGGATCACCATTTGATAACCTTGATAAATTCAGTAGTTTCAAGTTATCAAACTCCTCTGCCTTTCTTCCAATCATTTAGTGTTGCCCAGGTTATCCTAGCCTTGGGCATGTTTTTGCAATTTGGACTGGACACTCAATAGAGGAAAATTGGCTGATGTCTTATGGTTTTAACTGAGTTAATACTACTGAATTTAGGATAATTTTAATTTGAACTCTAATGCATTGGATGCTGGAATGATATTCTGCGGAATAATATAGTCATCATTGTCTACAACTATACCGTCTATTTTCTCTATTCTCATTAATACCTGATATCCAATAAAAAATCAGTTTTTTCTCATTTATGTCCTTCACCACAGATTGAAGGGGCATTTGTACAAGGTCTTGGATGGGTGGCTCTGGAAGAGCTAAAATGGGGCGATGCTGCTCACAAGTGGTTACCAGCAGGATGTCTGTACACTTGTGGTCCTGGTAGTTACAAAATTCCATCCATGAATGATGTCCCATTGAAATTCAGTATCTCCCTCCTTAAGGTAAACATGCTAGCACATTTTTCTGCCTCCTTGGGTTTTAGTTACTGGTGGCCAAAGGTGTTAATAATTTTCATTCTGCAATATTGGAGAAGATGTCATGATAGGCTTCAGCTCCCCCAAATATTTTCTAAATAAGCAAGTTTGTCACTTTGCAATTGTTTTCCTCTCTCTTTTTTGCAGAAAATTTCACTACATTCGCTATACTAAAAAAGTAGCTTTACGTTGTTTGCACCTTTGTGTTTGTAGCCTAACGGTACTAGTAGTCTTGTTAATAGGGAAGCGTAAATGTACTTGTGTACTTATCTGCACATCATCCATAATGCCCAACTTTTTAATCATGTTTGCTTTATCTATCATTTTGTTTGCTAGAGTGAATAAAGAGGACAACCTACTACTTCTGAACTTTGTAGTTCCCTATTTCTGGATTGATCAAGTGACTGTACTTGATCCTTTAGCATTCACTTAAAAGAATTGTAAAACAAACTGCTGTGAAATCTAGAATCTCTTTTATATAGACTCTTTGTACTTCACCTAAAAGCTCAGCTATGGTTGTCACAATCCTAACCAGTCGTGGTTACGTGATAATACATAGGAGGAAGAAAGAATATAGAGGTAGAATTGAGAGATGTAGAGATCCAGAGAGATAAAGAAGAGCAAGAGATACTAATCAAAAACTATGTTAAAAAAAAGCTGTAATCGTATTTTAAGGAATCCATGAATAATGTGATGTTATCTTGTATTTTTCGCTTGCCAAAAGTCTTTTATGCAGTATTAAGTTTTTTCCACCTCCTCCTATGATTAAGTCAGTGGGGGACAATGGTGGTATCCTATACCTATTTTATTTAGTTTAGTTATGACAATTAATAATCTGTTTGTTAGAGATACTTCTGTACCTTGTCATTTCGTTGCATAAACTGTACATTTTGTTGTTTGCATTATGGATTCATAACCCTGACCCATGTATAAATTTTGTTGTTTACATTCTGGATTCACAACTCATGCTTATTAGGATGCCCCAAATCCTAAGGCAATCCACTCATCCAAAGCAGTGGGAGAGCCGCCTTTCTTTCTGGCCTCAGCGGTATTCTTCGCAATCAAGGATGCTATCATAGCTGCGAGGGCGGAGATTGGTCTTAGTGATTGGTTTTGTCTGGATAATCCAGCAACTCCTGAACGTATACGGATGGCTTGCATGGATGAGTTCACAAAGCCCTTCATCAACTCTGATTTCCATCCAAAGCTCAGTGTTTAGTATCAATACTGCTCGGAAAAACAGAAGGAAGTTGGATTTGTTGTACCATACACGTCTTCAAGTATAGATTAAATCCTCAATGCCATGGTAGTTCATCTGATCCCAGGGCAAAGCCCTGAACATATACATGGAACAGTGGATTGTATTATAGACATCCATTAAAGGCTTCTTGAATTTCCATACTTGTTTGCAAATGCATATTCACGTTCATTTGTTTAATGGGGCCTTGTGCTTTCTATATTGTTAGTGATTTAAAAATAGTGTTGTATTAAACTCTAAAAAGGAGTGAGATAAGAGGGAGAGTCATTCTGTTGCGTTGTTATTGTATTTCTTAATTGCCACCTACAATACATAATCACCGGTGAAAAGTTGTGGAGTACCAACTTCCCACATGTTTGAACCAGACAAGAAAAAGGCCCAATAGAGATCACGTGATAGCCAAGGCCAACAATCTTCAATGTTATGTTGGGATGACAACAACACTCGTGTAAAGAATTGATGGAAGCTGTATATGGTGGTTAGTACATTGTTTTGGTTACCAACATTTTGAGCCATTCTCTACTATGTGATGTGTGAATGACATATGACAATGATTTTTTTGTTAGTTTAGCCATGTGTTGCTTTCCAAGGTAATTGCAAGTATATGATTCCGACGAGACGACATTTGTTTTTTCGCTGAAGAAGAAAATCGAGAGAGTGAAGAGATTTGTAGTAGCATACGTCAGTGATATCCATTATGTACTTTTTATGGGAGCTGTTTTTGCTTTATTTGCAGGATTTTTCAGGAGTAATCTGATCTTCTTTTCTATGCATTTCTTAGGGCTTTTGGGTATGCCACGTCGCTTTCCAGATTATCCAGATGCTTACGCTGAATGGAATGCCCTTAGCAGTTTTGGCTCTTATATATCCGTAGTTGGAATTTGTCGTTTCTTCGTGGTCGTAACAATTACTTCAAGCAGTGGAAAGAACAAAAGATGTGCTCCAAGTCCTTGGGCTGTTGAACAGAATCAAACCACACCAGAATGGATGTTATAAAGTCCTCCAGCTATCAAAGAGGCGAAAAGGTATGTGAAGTAAAAGAAGAGAGGACAGGTTGAAGTAAAACGAATTTGATTTTCTTGAATTATACTTATTAAGTAAAACAATGTGGTTTTGATTAGAGTGGTGGCATGTCAATGTTTTGTCATATTCTCGTGGTGCTTGCGAAGGAGATGATGCCCTTTATCCTATTCTCTTGGACATTACTGAAGATGCTCTTAGTTGTATATTTGCATTGGCTGTGGAGCATGAGAGAATGAATTTGATACAAAAAATGTACGACCCACCCTGTGGAGCCCTTCTGAGAACCTACGGAAGAAGACCGCCACGTGTTAGGGGGACGGGTTAACTTTCCCAACCCTGAACATGATTTCGCAATTATCAAAGTGATCAATATAATTAACTAGAAGCGAATAATTAAACTTGTTTTCGAAAGTGAAATGTATTGAACTTAAACAGCCAAATAGTTGTAAACTCTAGCCGCCGCACACCTCTCCTCCGCCACACCGCCCTTAAACAGTTAAAAGGATCAAACGGTAATCAATTGGTATATTCAACGATTCTAATCGGAGTGATCAACATGGAAGGATTCAATCACTCGCAGGAAATCAAGTACAAAAATGATCAGGAAGTTAAAGAAAGTTTGAGCTGAGCTATTTATTTCTTCTTCTCATTCGGCTATTACAGTCGCTTCTAACAACCTTGTTGACGTGGCGACACTCAGCTAGCTAAGTAGTTATAGGTTGGAAGCCTTAGGAGTCCGAAAACAGTTGCAGAAGCCTTTTAGGATTCGGAGCTCTGTGGCAGAAGCGAGTACAAATAAAACTTCAATATCTGCAATTATCTTCAAAGACGTGCCATGTGTACAGCTTATTACATTAGATTCGAATTCGTCCAATACATTCTAGGTGAGCAACTCATAGCGCACCTATGAACATGAACGGCAGATGCAAGTAGCTACAGAAAGTTCTAGTACGACCTTAACTCCATCTATCCTCTCAATCAAAGCATTAATGAGATGGTGCCGAATTAAGTTTCTAGGGAAAAGCAGTCACCAATACCCCCTCTCAGTCAAGGTTATCAACTTTAATGGGAGTAATGTCGTCGGCAACTGTATGCTTCCCGACCAAACGGGCGAAGAACACCATCTGCTGTTCAAGAGTGAACTTGATATTCTCCGCCTGCATATACAACTTAGTCAGAGTAAACATTGGAGAACAGACTACTGAGAATAGAGAGCACCATACCTTCCGGAAACCATGCTGTTCTCCTTCGTACTCTACAAGAGCGACTGGCACACCTTTATCCTTCAAAGCGTGGTAGATTTTACGAGCTTGATCAGGGAGGACAACCTGTAACATGAAAGAGATAGACTATGCTAATCACTTGATATCATCGGTATGATTAGTACATGACATATGGGTTGATGGTGTAGCATTGAAGAAATCAAGGAGACGAATATGAAAAAAAGGTTGTCCATTCCATGCATACCTTGTCTTCTAAACCTTGAAACAGAATCATAGGGCACGAAAAGTTGTCCACAAAATTGATAGGTGATCTCTCAAAGTAAGCATTCTCATCCCCTGCAATGTTTTAAATAAGTCAATTGAGTATCTAGTAAAGTACACATGAAGATTAGTTATCTCTATATGCTTAAATTTTTACCTACGAGATTGTCTATATAGTGGGATTCAAACTTGTGAGTGTCGGCCTTCAGTGATTTTAAGTCAGCCACCTGTGCGCATATAAGTTACAAAGCTTATTCCTCATGCAGAAACGAACAAGCTATAAAGTAATTGGCATCTGAAAAGAACAAGCTATAAAGTAATTGGCATCAGACAAGATTAGCAAAAACTCAGACAAAACATACCAAAAAATAGAGTACACATGTTGATTGGTGAAACAAAGAGTAGGTGGTATAAGGGATGAGAAATACCCAAAACTCAAGTCAACCTAACTACAAATACAACTCCAATTCTAGCAATATATGATGCCAAGAAGGTCGGAATTCTGTGAATTTGCAAGCAGCTCTAAACTTTACTCAATCCAGAGTTTTCCTTATCCTAGAAGATTTTCCTTTTCCTTTCTAACCACTATAACAACATAGAGATGGAACAATGATCCCCCATAACACTTTGTCTTTTTTATGATCCAAACTGCCAAGACTAAACAAAAATAAAATCATTGAACACGGCAAAACCCACTGAATGTTTCATTTAGTACTATATGCCGTGGTTTTAAGTGCGAGTGCAATTTAGGAAGACACGGGCAACATCTTCAGTCTGATTCCTGCCTCAGACGTACAAGTAGCTTCCTTAAAACACCAAAAAACTAACAAATTACCTGAACAACTATACACGGGTACCTTCCAGATTGCTCTAAAGAAATGGAAAAGGATAAATATTTGATAGGAATTTTTTTTTCAAAAAGGATTTGCAAGAGAACCTACCAGAAGGATCCAAAAGGAGCAGGGAAGGGAATTATGAATCAAGGAGACAAAGGAAACGATGGGCTTATGATTGAAAGAAGAAAAACTGTATTAAGTGGGAATAATGAATATAAAGATTTGCCACTTTATGACCACTTCTGACAGCGACCTTCATTGATTGTTAATACTCATTATAAACTCCAACCTTGCAATTCCATGGGCTCCTAAAAGTAGTACTAGTGGCCATGGATCCCATTTGTTATCTTGCAGTTCATACTTGCTTTTAGCATCCTTACACTACTGATTTATTATTCTCTTGAAATAGGCACCTTCATGTGCCAAATAAGCCTAAACTTTCAGATAGATATTCCCAATACCTAGGCCCCAAATTCTTTAGGGTTATGTCCCAAGAGACAAGATGATAGTGCCTTTCTCCATTAGGACCATCCCATAAGAAATATCTCATTCTCTTTTCCATCAAATAGCAATTCCTTGTGCCACTAAAAAAAAGTGGAAGATAAAAGATTGGTAAAGAGCTTAAGACTGATTGTATAAGCATCACCTGACCAGTGACCCCCTTTTGACAAGCTTTATATTCATCCAGCTTGTTTTTTTTGAAAACTTGGTTACCCGAGAAATAAAATGTCATGTGAGCTGAGTAAGATTCTATAGATGTGATGCGAGCTTACTATATACCCCACTAGGTGGACTACAAAGTTTTCTGCCACTAGTTAAGATATACAAACCAACAAAAGAATACAATAGAGTCAAAGATTGTGAGGTTGAACATGGAAACCGATGATAGACTAAGAAGAATAAAACTACGGAAAATTCAAAACAGTTAAAACAATCAAAGAATCTGCCTTGAAGTATCAAGTGTGTGCATATAGCTGCATAGTACCTACAATGTAAGAAATAGGTTTCTCCCTCAAACAAATAAATACAACAGGTACATAGCATAAACCATCAAAATATCTCTTTCCAGATAAGATACCAAAGAGTACTTGATAGGAAACATAACCAAGTACCACAATTAGTGTAGCACGGTGATAAATAGAAGCACTACAATTTATTTCAGCAGAAGCACATGATATAATCAATTAATAGATACTGGCCACTGAGGTTTTTATGGACGACGACTATGAATAATATCAGAAAAAAGTGGTATTCATGCTAAAGTATAGTTATTATAGTCAATAGCACTCACTCCATACAGCGATGCCCCTGCTTTGAATGTGTCTTTAAATGCAAGTGCAGCTAGGGTTGTGTATCCACCAGCAGAACCTCCAGTGATGCATAACCTTTCGCCATCAACTTTTCCACTGTCAACCTTGAAAGAACAATTGCATCACCATATAAAGAGAAAAGTCAGTATTTGCGCCCATTATCAAGAAACACATAAAAATTACAGATACCAAGAACTTGGCGCAGCTGCAGCAGTCATTCACATCAGTGATTCCCCACCGCCCAAGCAGCCGATCTCGATATTCACGACCATAACCTTCAGATTTTACTCTACGGTAAGTATAGACTTAATACTGGAGACGGAGTACACTAATATTGACCCAAAAAGAGGACATAAAAGGAGCAAAAAGTAAATGTACCAGTGCTTCCACCATAATTAACATCAACAAAAGCCCATCCACGGCTGGTCCAATATTGGATGCTGAGATTTAATATGCCACGAGCCTCAGCAGTTGGACCACCTGTACAGTGCAGGAATAAAGGTTGACTGTCACATTCAGCCATGCTGGTGATTTGTGAAGAAGAAAGAAAAGAAATATAGTTCAATGAGAATCCTTTTTTGCTAGCAATTGGAATTTGAACCAGATGATACTGCTTCAACATAATGCGCAGCCAGAAAAATGCAAAGTTTAGTCATTCATTTCTATATTTCAGTACATATCAGCTTCAAAATTGAAAGCAAAATCTGGAATCAACTAACTCTGTGTAAAGTTGAGAATTACATGTATTAGTTTAGTTTCAAAGTTCAATAAAATAGTTCCAGGGAGATGTTTTCTTTTTTCCATTTCCAAATCTGTTTGTCCAATTCACCAAATTTTTTAATTTCATCCCAGCAATGTTGTTGATACATTTTGTACTGGAATCTATTTAAACAGTTCAACAAAAATACTTTCTTTACATCTGATCTCAGTAAGATAAAACACTAGTAAGTAAACCCTCCTGTTTTTTATACGAGCAAAAGGTCTCATTGACCTAATGGCTCACTGTGCAAGTGTTTATGCAATACTTATTACACAAATATTTCCATTGATATATGCATATAGACTTGCATTTTCAAAATAAAATAGAGATTCAGGTATGCTTGATATGGTTCAGCTTCTATCAGGTAACCAGATATTGGTTGTAGGAGTGACAATAGAATGAAATTATGTAATGAACTAAAGATCTTCAGATCCCTAAGACGACTCCCATGCAAAGCCTGCCAAGCTTGTCTATTTGATTGTATCTTCCATCATAGTTATGTAGGTGTTTGGAAAAGTTCCTCCGGGATGACATGGCATGAGCAAAATTATTTCCCATTGTCGTAAATCTCAAAGTGAAAGATAGAAGTAATTGTGCAGCTCGACCACTAAAAGTAAATCTGGTAAAATGCAGATTGCAACTCTTTGCTTAAGAAACAAAATCGAAGAACACAATATTACCATGGCTCTTTAACAGCAGTGGAGGTCTCTCCTCCTGCATAGCTTGAAATAGAGGGTTGGTTGGGGGGTAAAAGTATGCATATGCACTTTGGCCAGGGACTTCAGTAGGAAACTCTATCAGCTCTGGTGTGCTTATGTACGATCGAAAGGGTGGACTTATATAAGAGGACGACCAGATAATCTTCAGATCAACTACTTTAGACTTCTGATCATCCAATATCACCTGGAAAGACATGACAGGAATTTTCAGATGAGCCCACTGATGATGATGATTCCAATAAAATGAAAAACAAAAACAGAAATGCAAAAATATTAGATTTTCACATTCAAGAGCTACAACTACCATGCATCATATTTGTTTTCATGGGAAAATAATCAGAACCAGCACCTTAGCTATTGATAGAGGATGACTAGCAGAAGCTCCTTCAACATACAGGCAGTCAAGTCCAGATTGCTGCATATAGATAGATGGGAATAAATTTGAACAATCCCACTGCATGTATTCAACTAATTTTATCTTAAAAATAAGGACTAGAAACAGAACATAAAGCAATGTTAATTACTATATTATTTATATCAGTGAAAGGAATATCAAGTGGCAATATTTTTCTCTGCATCACATCCAGAATTCCAAGATATGACCTCCCATTCATCCTGCAGGCATTTTCCACCATTGAATAGATACCGGAAAAAAATGAAAATTAGACAGCTGTCTTATCAAAACATAACAGTAACAAATTCATCCAAACCATACTGAATACAAATTTATTTAGAAATTCTTCCTTCATACCTATAGCTGCAAGAAATTAAGTTCTTTTGATCAGGTCTCTGCAGAAAGTCGAACGAGTTCAAGCCAAAAACCCATAGTGGCTTAGTGAACTCAGCATTTAATGTATAAACGGGCAGTACTTCATTTGTGGATTCTACCTAAAAAAAATATGAAAATATGAGACCGCACCTCCACACTGTACCCCTATGAAGAGGTTTACATGTTGTAAAAAACACAGAAGATGAACTTATAAAAGTAAACACTACAACCACAATTCAGACTGGAAAAGTAATAATTAAAATTTAGTTACAGTCATACTTAAAGTTAAGGCAAGATAATCCAACAATAATTAGAAGAGCACACAAAGATGACAAGATTGAGAAATTCAGAGCCATAGAAGACCCATGGAAACCAAAGGTATTAGAATTTAATGATCACAGATCCACAAAACTAGAATATCTTTCATTTCCTGAAAGAAAATAACTCAGACTTAGGATTAGAAAGCCAACATGACAAAGCAATTTCGGTACATGACCTGCTTGAGGACATTCGCATTGAGGAGAAGATGTAGTTGGTCAAGCAATCAGTTATTCTTAAAGGCTTCAGTTATATATGGAGAAGTGTTCTTGCATCCAAAAATGTCAATTGATGATGGTGTAGCGTGGCGATCATGAGTGTATAATGCTATTAGCCATCATTATGTGGAACATTTGGATAGTCCCGCAATAAGCTCTATATGGATGGAAAGAAATGGAACCAAGATAATGTGTCTCAGATTCAAAAGTTCTGGGAGGAGACTGCACCAGGGAGTAGCTCGAGTCCTGATAGAACCGCGAGGAGAACAGAGTTTGCTGTTAACTCATGGAATTCAGCAATGGCAGGCTGGTTCAAGATGGTGAGGTCCTGATGGCTGCAAAGATGGAGGTGAGAGCTTCAGGAGACAGGAAGCAGCATGTTATTGATAAGTTTGGCCATGCGGTTTGCATTAAATATGATCGACGACAAAGGCTTTGATCACATTGTGGTCGGCAATGATAACGAGGGCCTCATCAAAGCTGTCAACGATCAGTGTGGTATGGAATTCGAGCACCTAACTGGCAGGGATATGGGGCTATATAAAAGTTGTGTTAATGCGGTGGTGCACCACATTGGCTCGAGGACCTTGTCATATTGAAAGCTTTGTGTAAATTTTCCCATTTATAAATGAAAGTTTCACATTCTCAAAAAAAGAAATAATAACAACAACAACAACAATAATAATAATAATCATAATAATAATAATAATATTTACCCTGACTTTGTACAATATTCATAAATACTTCTTTTTCTGAGAAACGACTATATCTCAATCATACTTGCAACCCCAGAGTTTCACGAAGCCTAATTTTGCATCAAAGTCAAGCTTAACAACCTAATTGCTCAAAGACGACGAAGAAATGCAGCTTAGTTGGTAAGACGCTTCCCCTCCAATCAATAGGTCGGAAGTTCAAGTCACCTTAGGTGCGTGTGTGCGGAGGTGTGTAAGTTGTAACTCAAAAAAAAATTGCTCACAATATCTCAAGGGTAATTTCTTTTCCACTATCTGTTGACCATCAAAACTTGACAGGTTTAACATCTTTATTAGTAAATATCAAAAGTTAATAAAATTTATCTAATGCTTCTATTTTTCAGCCAAACAAATGCCAGCACATACATATAAACTCAGGAAGTTTACTTTTGAGAATTAACCTAGATAGATAAAAATAATATGGGCATTATCCCAATGGTTTAAAAACCAGATCGGACCGGCCAGTTCAACTGGTTTGGCCGTGAACCGGCAGGCTATCCGGTCCGATTCAAGCATAAAAAAAAAACCATTTATCTATTGGACCGTTGCGAATCGGAAAAACTGACCGGTTCGACCGGAAACGGGCCGGTTGAACCGATTTCTTATTATTTTTATTTTTTTCTATTTGCAGATATTTTTCTCAATTTTCATTCTTAAACCTAATGTGCCCTCCACTCTCACTCTCAAGCACACTTGTCGCTTCCCTCCTCCATTGGTGCCTCTCTCGCAAACCTCCCGCCTCGTGCCTCCTTTGTCACCCTCGCCTCGCTCCTCCACTCTCACTCTTTCTCACGCACATCCCGCCGCCTCCCTTCTCTACCGGCGCCGCCTGCGCAAGCCTCCGGTCTCCACTCTCCCCCTTGCCCCTTCACTCTCACTCTTTCACCCACACACACTAGCTGCAACACCCCGCCGCCTCCCTCCTCTCTCACCCTCGCCTCGGCCCTCGACTCTCACTTTGTATGTGTTTAGCGATAACAAAGAGACAAACGTATGGATGAGAAAGATGATGGTATGATGTTGGTGGTCTTGTCCGGCGATTGAATGGCCGGATGTGTAGGAAAAGGCGGCAAAAGTCGTCGAGTAGAGGAAGAGATTTAGGAAAGAGAGAGAGGGAGGCGGAGATAGCAAAAAAAAGGGTGTGTCTGTGTGTGTATGTTCTTGTGAGAGCGTAGAGATAGAGAGAGCAATGGGTTGGGCATTTTGAATTAATGGCTTAATTTAATGAATAGGATGCTAATTTGATTAAAAATGATTAAGTAATTTGGGCTATAAGTTTAAAAGTTTAATTCACTAAAACAAAATAGGTTGTCTAATTAATTAAATTAGACTCTAATTTGGATTTGATAGATTTATTTTAGTAATTAAACTAGCATAGTAAATTAGAATATGCAAAGTAGATATATAATTTATTCGACAATGTCTTTTTTATTTATCATTCACTAAATTTTAATGTTTTTTGTATAATATATATTTAATTATATATATTTAATTTTTTCTACATTATTCCAATAAGACCGATTGAACCATGAACCAATAGCTTCGCCAGTTCGGTTACCAGTCCGATTTTTAAACATTGCATTATCCCTTGTTTACTCTGAAGGATTGAATTTTCGGGATATCCCAAGGCCATTCATTGCAACCTTCAAAGTAGGATTCCATTCCTCCCTTTGATCTCCCAAAAGCAGAAGCTGAATCAGTTGCAGGCTATAATGTAGAATATGCGCGGGATGCGATAACTCCTATCATCTGAACTAATTTTGCTTGATTCATATCCCGTTGAAAAGTGGGATAGGACATTAGAGAAATCTTAGTAATGCGGACAAAAATACTTAATCCTTATCAATCATGAAAAGTAAACATTCACTAAGACCGTTGGGATTCATTTTGCATAAGTTATAAAGCCATGAATTTGTTAAAAAAAATCCTTATCAGGAACACCATTGGGTACCAAACATTTAACATGGAGGCAACTTGAAATAATTGGATTCCTGTACAACTATATAGGTAGAGAAACATGACCAGATGCGTCAGAACTCTATGGTGGAGAAATCAAAACATAGATAAAAACAGATCTCCTAGACTAGATTACAAAAAATAAAATGAATAATTGAATACATACCCATTTGTAGATATTCCAGAATCCACTTTTTCTGTCACTTATAAAGAAAAGTTCCCCTGAAATATTAGGAAATGAAAAACTAATGTAAATTGGCAGTAATAGTAGCAGGTTGTTTGTATTTTCTCACACACACTGTTACATAATAGATATGATTAATTAATTTTTGCAATTTCATTATAAATAATTCTATATAAAAATTAAAAAAAAAATTGTATACAAGTCAATTAAATGAAGCCCATAAGTCACACCAAGGTAAGAGGCATGACTGCGTCATATGACATTCATCAATGAGCACATCTTTAAGGCTATGGTCTTAAAATTATTTACAGGTCAATCAGATGGGGAATAAATAAGTCCTAAACATTTTCGTGCATTGTGTGCTCTGAAGATGACATGTGAGTCCATTGTTATCCTGAGATGTTAGTTTAGATGTCAAGCACAGTAGAGAACTAGTACACAGTTCATGTGACGTGATAATTTTTGTATTAATATATGATATCTTTTGACTTGACGAGACATCATAAAAGTGCAAGCATCAGAACATACTCTATACAATGCATGATTGCTTGAAAACCATAAAGAGTGCATCTTATGAGATCCTTCTAGTTAAAGATTAATGACCAACTATGAGTTCATCTCTGACAGTGATTTAGTGTTGTTAGATAGCTAAAGATTCTTCCTGGATTAAGGCAGCTCTGGAGCAGCTTGGTGTGGCGACATGAGGTGGTGTTTTTCGCAATTGCCATAGTTTTGTTATTAGTTTTTTCTTTTTACTTTTCTTTTATCTTGGATGTTTAATTGTGCCTTTTAACTTTTGCCTTGTTAATTGTTACTAAAATGATTTTTGTTTTTTCCTCCAATGCCTACAGGTTAATTACCGACAAAGGTTTTAACAAGTCCCCACTCTTTAAGTTTTTGGCTTGCGATCACTAAGACTTTGTAATTTTCATTTTGCCGTTACATATGTTTTCACATTCATTCAAGTCAAAGAGGGAAAAAAAAAAAAAAAAAAAACCCTCCTCTCATGTGCGCCCAATGCAAGCTTCAAGCCACCTAAGTTAATTGTTTATAGTGATGGGCCACACTCAAAAGTCTTTTGTGAGATTTAAGTATTAAAACACTACAGTACCAAACTACTGAAAACAGAAAAAGTGAAAACCAAAGGACAATGTTCAAAATCTAATACATTGCTTGGATGTAACAAAATCCCCAAATTAGTTGGACTACTTATTAATGCACAGAAATAAAAATTGTTGTTTCAGCAACAGTGTTCCTCATTTGATAAAATAAAATAAAAATAAAAAATAAAAAGAAGAAGAAGAAGAAGAAGAAGCATAAGTTTATCCTCACTCAGATTCAAGATTCAAAACAAAGTTCTAGATTTCTAGCAGGGGGGTTTTAGATAGATCTTTGTTTGACAGACTACCTGCATCTCACAAAACAAAGCTAAAAGCAACAAATTTTGTATCATGATTGAAACACATCTGTTTAACTGGACCTTGTTAGCAATCAACTAGAACCATCAAAGCATATCTTGCATTGATCTTAAAATTCTGAGAACGTACCAAGTTCAGTGAAATATGTCAGTACCTTCCGGTGACCACTTAGGTTCACTTAGAGATTCCACAATTGATGGACTGCCACCAGCTACACAAATCCTTTTCTTTATGTCCCTGAAAGGCACAATTTTAATTAAGGGAGGCAGGAAATGATGAAGTCGGATTTCTCAAAATTTTAAGCGTTAAGTTGACCGAGCTTTAACTAAAATGAGGAGGTAGAGGCTCCATCTACATTACATTCAAGATTGATAAGGTAATCATCACAAAGATTGTGATACTATTATGACTATTATAAAATTATTACTTGCTAGTGTTGCCACATTTTGATCTAAGAAAACAACTGACAATATAAGTGCAAAAAAAAGAGCACGGGGAAAAAAAAGAAAGAAAGAAAGAAAGCAACTCTTTGCAAGCAGAAAAGGGGTGAGGGTGTCAACAAGCAAAGCCCGGAAAATAATTGTAAAATGGTAAAAGCCTGATTTGACTTTGAAAATAATGTTGTGTCATTCAGATAGTTTATAAGAGTTTTAAGATGCAGGTGGCAATCAACAAGTATAAGGGATAAGACTAGTTGGGCACTAGATGCAGGAAATTTAAGATTAAAAGTTATGTTTGTATTTTTGCAAGTGATTCTAGACGCATTATCAAATCTTTGTAAATGGAAGTTAAAGAAAGTAGTGCACACAAGATAGAAAATAAGTACAGATCTACCTACCCATTCTCAGATATATATCCAACCCAAAGTTCAGACTTATCCCATGGCATGTTGGGGTGACTCCATTCGATCCACGCCATTCGTTCTCCTTTGTGGTCAATCCGTGGAAAAGCATAGAAGTCATTGCTTTCAACCAATATCTTAGGCTCTGCAAATATATAGTATATTCCACTTCTAAGTGTTCTCAAAAGGATAATTATATAGGCACAAGCACAGATGCAATTGTTACCTTTTATATCATTTCCATGGAGTTCAACAGCTACAATTGTTGTGATGGCATTTGTACTACTTTCACGGCGATCTAACAGAAAAGTAATCACAAATCATGGATAGATCTGAATAAAAATGACAAGAAAAAGAAGGAACAAATTTCATTTTTGATATATAACAAAGAATAAACAATATATAAAATCCTAGTACCTTCCCTTACTGTCAGATAGCAATTTAATCGAAAATCAAATACTCCATCAGCATAGCACACATGTGGTCCATTATAGTCTGGTGTGAGTGGTACAGGAGCTGAATCTGCTAAGATAAATTAACAGGGTAGCAAAGAGGTTCAGAAAGTAAAGCAAAAAAATTAAAGAAATAAATAAAACCAACATTTCGTATATAAAATTAAAACCTCTCTCTAGATCACAGACACAACGAGACAAATGTTATGCAGCATTATCAATAGAAAGGAGCAGGCTAAAAAATATATTGACCTTTGGACGAAATCGACTGCTTGTAGAGTCTTTGATCCCTATAATTTGAGAAGATAATAAAGTCCCCTGAAATGCTAAAAGCCCCACCACCATATTCTTGTGCTGTAGTCCTCACTGCAAAATCTTTCGGTGTAATATCAATTGGCTCATCATTTTCGTTGTCCGCTTGTCTTACCAGCACATTTCTTCTGTAATACCAAAAAATCCCTGATCAATAAGAAATGCAACACGAGATCTCCTATTTCCATAGACACAGCCAACATTGTACAAAAGAATGAAGTCATTGCGATAAAACACAGATCATAGTCCTCCTAAAGCCATGAAATATAGCAAAACAACTTCCAATATAATAAGACTGGTTACTAGTAAAGCTACCAAAATGCGTTCACACTCATACACTTCCAAAAGTGAGATAACCCTTGCTCCAGTTCGACATTTGCATTGAACAAGCTGAACTCAGTACTTCACACTCGTACATATTCATACACTTCTTATCTGCATCATCAAAACAGCAAAATCCAAGTTCCTAATATACAATTTCGGTATTCACAACGATCTTCATGTATTTATCCAAATTAACATAGACTCCAACAAATCCCAACGCTACACAAACACACTCTTGCATAGCAAACTCAATCTCGATAAAACGGGAAAAAAAAATATGTATAGTCAACTTTCATTGTCATGTCCTGTCAAAAAAATAAAAATCCCATCTTTTTGGTCATATATAAATAGTTTTTGTCATGAAAAACACTCATAGTGCATAGAAGCGTACAAGACTGATAGCAAAAGCAGGTAAAAACCTACCCAGATTCCGCAGGCCTAGATTCGAGCCAGTAAAGGCGGCCCAGAGAGTCTGTGGCAAAGCCGCCGAGTCGTTTTTCCGATCCCGAAACGACGTCGGCGGTGATAGGGGACTTCCAAGAACCATAAGGAGCCGTGAGTTTGGTTTCTGAAGTGGAAGACATAGCAATCGTCGAAGCTCGCCTTCTGCAGTAAAATGGCAATTTGGGGGCGCGATTGACTCTGGAAATATGCGAATATGGAAGTAGGGGAGGGCGGCAGTGACGACTGAGAGTGATGACTGCACAAAATGCCATGTGTTGCTCAATAAGGTCTGTCTCATATTTTGATTGTTCGAAATTTTGGATAATAACACAAGTAAAAAATCTTATTGAAAATTAAAATTAAAATTCAAAATTAACTAAAATTAAAAAGGAGATAAAATATGAGATTTATTTTTTAGTTGGGGAATTAAAATTCACGTTACTACTACTAAGTTACAACTTACAAGGCTCGAGTAAAATATAAGATTATTTGCTTTCTAATAGTTTTGTCCTTCAAAATTTTATCTTTTACAAAAGAAAGTATATCTTTTTATGAATTGAACATTTTAAAATAATTTTTATAATGTAATAGTGATTAAGAATTACTACTATAATTCGTAATTTATGCTGTGTTATTAGTATTATGTCCCGCGATGTGCGATTAATATTGACAAAAATTCGGATGAGCTCTCTCTCTCTATAAATTCTAAGAAAAAGTGATTGTTCTTGTACTATTAAAGAAATGGATGAAAGAAGTGCGAAGGGCCTATATTTTTTGTGTGAGGAGAAGTACACATCTAATCACCACTGCCCTAAGAAAAATGTCTATATTATGCAGTTAGTCGAGGAAGAATTGGAGGGGGAAATACTGGAAATAGACAGCCTTCCTAGTGAATTACAACTGCCCTTGCATGCCATGTGGGGCATTCAAGGATCACAATCTATGAGAATTAGAGGTGAAAGCGAGAAAAAGAACCTGGGGATATTGAATGACTCAGGAAGTACTCATAATTTTTTGAGTGCAAAAGTAGCAGATAAGTTGCATTGCACTTTCATTCATGTTGTCTCTGCCCCGGTTGAGGTAGCTTATGGACAAATCCTACATTGTGCTTCTAAGTGTATGTCATTGAATTGGATACTTATGATGTGATTCTTAGGGTGGATTGGCTCTCTACATTGGGAGACATATCTTGGAACTTTAAAACATTACAGATGAGATTTTTAAGTTGAATGGGAAACCTTATAAGTTGCAAGGTGAAGTTTGGCAGCCCAGAGCTACACCTTGAACCTTTATTCCTAGAAGGTCCAGCTTCAAGATGCCACTGAGCAAGATGAGTGAAAGATGAGTTCTTAATTTTCAGTGCTTGAAAAGAGGATTTCAGTAGGGTGTTATGAGATGCAGACGGAGCAGCCTTGGCTAGAGTTGATCAGCTATTAGAATCATTCCTTGATCTTTTCAAGGAACCTACTAACATTGCCCCCACAAAGATTACATGATCACATGATCATCTTGAAAAAGGGGGCTGAACCAGTGAACATTAGACCTTATAAATATGCTTCTCTTCAGAAAGAAGCCGTAGAGGAAATGATTAAGGAAATGTTGGGGAATGGAGTTATAAGAAATAGCACAAGCCCTTATGCCAGTCCTGTGGTTCTAGTGAAAAAGAAGGACAATTCTTGGCGTATGTACATAGATTATAGAGCATTGAATCATTTAACTGTCAATGATAAGTATCATATACCAGTTATTGAGGAGTTATTCGATAAGCTAGGGGGAGCTGCATGGTTTTCAAAGGTGGATCTGAGATCAGGCTACTGCCAGGTGAGAATGGCAGAGGAGGATATTGCAAAAACAACATTTTAAACCGACGAAGGGCACTATGAATTTGTGGTGATGCCCTTTGGACTCACAAATGCTCCTGCAACATTTCAAAATCTGATGAATTATGTTTTCAAACAACATCTTAGGAGATTTTTGCTTGTGTTTTTTGATGATATTCTCATATATAGTGGTAGTAAGGGTGACCACATACATCACCTTCAGATAGTGTTTGAACTTATGAGAAGCAACAGCTTATTGGCCAAACAATCTAAGTGCAACTTTGGATGTAAGGAGGTGAAATACTTAGGCCATGTGATATCTGAAAGTGGATTTTCAACTGATGCAAATAAAGTAGAAGCAGTGGCTAATTGGCCAACTCCAAAAACTCCCAAACAAGAGGAGTTTCTTGGGGCTAACTGGTTACTACATGAGGTTTGTCAAAGGCTATGGTTTGATTGCAAAGCCCTTAATTGAATTGCTGAAAAATACCACTCTTGAGTGGAATACAGAGGCACATCAAGCTTTTGAAGCCTTGAAATCTGCCATTATCTCAGCACTAGTATTGATTCCACCTGACTTCTCCAAAATATTTACCTTAGAAACTGATGCTTTTGGTTTTGGAGGTGGAATAGAGGTTGTGTCGATGCAAGAAGGCCACAATATTGCATACATAAGTAAACCTCTTTCTCCTGAACATCAATTGTTGTCGGCATATGAGAGGGAACTGTTTGCTATACTCTTTGTTGTTAAGAAGTGGTATAACTACCTTCAGGCCAAGAAGTTCATCATATTATATGATCATCAAAGCTTGCATTATTTACTGGAACAAAGACTCAACACTCTCACTCAACAAGCGTGGATGGCTAAGCTAATGCAGTTCGATTATGAAATCAAATACAAAAAGGAGTCAGAGAATACCATGGCAGATGCCCTATCCAGAATACCTGAGAAGTCATTGTTGGTGCTTACTTCGTTGGTATTACACTGGAACTTATTCAGAAAATCAAAACGTCTTGGCAATCTGATTCTGTATTGCAGCAATTGATCCAGGATAATGGAGTTAATCCAGACTCCCATCCAAAGTTCTCCTTTACAAATAATGCGTTAAGAAGGAAATGGAAGTTAGTAGTGGGGCAAGATCACCAGCTGCATGCTCAACTTTTAGAAGCATATCACTTATCACCATCAGCTGGACATTAAGGGGCACTGCCAACTTATGAGCGGCTAGCACCAGTAATATATTGGCTAAGGATGGTGAAAGATGTTTGGGAGTTCATAAGGAATTGTATCACTTGTCAGAGGTATAAGGTGGATACACTCCCTTCTTCTGGTTTATAACAGCCATTACCTGAACCTACCTCTCTATTTACTGACCTCATAGTGGATTTCATAAAGGCTCTACCAACATCATAATGGAAGCATGTCATATTTGTGGTGGTTGATAGATTGAGCAAATTTACTCATTTTATGGCAATGTCACACCATCTATCTGCCAAACAGGTTGCTATTGAATTCCTCAATACAATCTTTAAGCCACATGGAATACCACACACAATAACTAGTGATCGAGGGTTTGTGTTCTTAAGCAATTTTTGGAAGGAATTATTCGCATTACAAGGTGTTCAGCTGCAGTTTTCAACAGCCTATCACCCTCAAACCGACGGCCAGTCAGAAGTAGTCAACCGCTGCATATAATGCTACCTCAGATGTGCCATTGGTGAGCTTCCACATTCGTAGGTTCAGTGGTTGAGTTTAGCCCAATACTGGTACAACACAACATACTATTCTACTATAAGAATGTCTTCGTTTGAAGCTTTGTATGGCATTCCTCCTCCAGTCTATGCTCCCTATTTTCCTTCAGATTCTAATGTGGCGCAGTTGTTATATTCTTAAGGGACCGTGAGGCTAATTTGCAGATGCTTAAGTTTCACCTCAAGAACGCTGCTGCGAGGATTAAAGCTCAAGCAGATAAACATAGGGTGGACCGATCATTCAACATAGGTGATTGGGTGCTTTTAAAACTCCAAGCCAACTCACGGTTCGCAACCAACACCACAAATTCGAACCTCGATATTAGGGTCCATACCAAGTGCTGGATAAAATAGGCAATGTGGCCTACAAGCTTAACTTCCCTGCCACTGTCCAGATTCATGATGTGTTCGATGTTTCTCAGTTGAAACCCAGCTCTCCACCACAAGGTCCGTTACCAGATCTTCCACCAATCTCTCTTATACAGGAAGCATATCCACAGGCTGTTTTGGAAAGACGTGTGGTTCGACAGCATAATAAGGCAGTTGCTCAATGGCTTATTCACTGGCGAAATATCTCACCGGCCGACACCACATGAGAGTTTGCTGATGAGAGTTAGGCGCGTTTTCCATCATTCCTTGCGTACAAGAAAGCTTGAAGGGAAGGGTATTGTTAGCATTCAAGAATAATGATCTAAGAAAAGAAGAAAGGCAAGAAGTGAAGAGAAGAACTAGAGATTAAGGAAGAAGAAACGTAAATACAAATAAAAGCGTCAATTCCGTTTTATATATTCAAACATATTAGCAGTTAGTTGGTTAAAAAGTTGTGGCGCGATTAGTTAGAGGCGGTTATCTCTTAAGCTGTATATAATAGCCGTAACTAACAATGTAAAATCCATCCGAAAAGTGTGAATGAATCTCCATTGAGAATGTGAGCTATTCCGGCGAACGCTTCTTCAATTCTATCTTCCAGTATTGCTATAATTCAGTTAACTCTACAACATCTTCCATAACTTTGTCAATCATCTCATCCATACTCTATCAGGAGACGAAGCAAATGTAGACACTCTGGGGCTAACCACTCATAAGCTTCATCCTTTGCAAACCATCATAAAGCCAAGACTCAGGGATGGAGTGCGTATCTCACAGATTCGGTGAATTTTCTTTGCAGTTATTTTACCTTTTTTCTTGAAAGTTTGTCCAACTGTGTTGTGTATAATAGTATTGCTAACATCAGATTGTTGAGTTACAAAGGCGAGAGACAACAGTACTATTGCAACAAATTCAAGTGCTGAAGACTCATTTGACAAAATCGGGCATCTTTACCCCCAATTGTTCATTTGATCCATTTCATTGTTGTGTGCCAAGAACAATCCCAATATCATACTAATTTCCACTTCAAAAACATAAATTCACACACATCATGATAAAAGTCTCACTCAACTCAAACCTGGAAGCTGACACATTCTTTAGGATCAAAACATTAGGATAACATCACATGAACTTCAAATATGATTGCAACTTCTCAACCATATATCAGTTTGGTTTGAAAAATTTGAGCTTGAGGCCACTGTTGACCATGCTCCAAATACCACCGATTGAAAAGGCCAAGCTAAAGGCGATACCCAACCATCCAAGAATCCAGTTAGAATACCAGTTGAAGCTGTATTTCGGAGGCTTTTTAATTAGAACCCACATGAAACATGGGTATGCAAACGTCACTGGAAGAGTAAGTCCACCTAGTAAACCAGCAAGGCTTGACAAAAACGGCAGTGCAACGCCTATGAATAAGTTGACAAACCCATAGAACACCCTGAAACCTGACCGCACCCAGATTGAGCAGGGTCGGTTAGTCCTGCTTGTATAACCTGCTTCAAAACTGTCAAACACCGGCATCGAGTATATCTGGAAGCTGCTCAAGCAGTTGAAAACGACAAGAAGGAACGTTACAGCCAGAAGGCCCCTAGAAATGTCGTGACTGTGGAATCCAAACAGTGCATTTAGAATTCCTCCAGAAGGCATCTACAATAATAAGAAAAGCACTATGACTCAGAGCAAGAGATTGTCATTAGTATTAGGACAAGCAATAGCTACTTGCATATCATTATAGTTAGAAAAGCAGATTCACTTATGCACATAGCTAGGGAAAAGGGAAAGACATACAAGGTTTCCATAAGCCCAATAACCTCCAATAGCAACAGGAAATATGCACATAGCTATGAAGACATAGGCAACCTTTGCTCCTCTCCACATTGGCACATGAGCTGGTTTTTTGAAGGTTGACGGCATTGTTGCCTGGGAAGATATCAGACAACTAATTTCATAATTTGAATATAACAATAAACTTACTCATTTGACACAAGTGTATATGTAGGTTTGTGAGGTGTGCATATAAAAGATGAGGCAGACCTGAATTTCCAGGACTAAGTTGTGGCCTCGGAAAGCAAATGCTATGATTCCAAGTGCATTAAGAACAGAAAAAAAAGAAGCTGTTAGGGTGGGCATTGAGACTGGTTCATATGACATGGAGGGGGGACGTTTTTGGCTCACAGAAAGCACCCACACCATGGTGCAGTATGTAATTGCTGTAACAGCACCTACAAGTGAGAGCCCTGCAATGGAGTTGAGATTTGGGAGTTGGGATAGCACGATGCACAGAGATGTGAATACCAGATACCACTCAACCGTCGTCAGAGGATTCGAGGAACACAGTGGACCACATACAATTTGGAAGAATAATTTCATGGTCTCCCCTCCAACTAGAATTAGAGCAGTTGCAGTCCCAGCTGAAAGGTAAACGGTTGGAAATAGAGCAAGCCAGACGCCTAATCGCTCCCCTAAAAGAATTAAGTAGGCATATCATAAGTAAACATGTAAAAGAGACATTTTGGGACCTGGAAAGGCTCTATTTACATTAGAAATGTCAAATTGAAATAAATTAAAAACAGTGGTGTTGTATGTACAAGATGCCATAAGTTTTGATATCCAGAGTTCCAAACTAGTTTCCGAAAAGAAGAGACAGTCTCATGAATTTATGATTAATATAGCACGTAGATATTCTTTGTTCTCCAATTGTAAATGCCTCACCAAATGCTGCTTGAGCAAGTTCTACATATCTGTTATATCTCTTTCCTGGAACTGCTTCATGCAGCTGAACAAGTATCCACAGCGTGTATAATTGCCAGAAGTAGGCTATGATCAACGATATTATTCCCCAACTCCTGCAAAATAAACAGAAATTGAAAGAATTTTTTTTATATATTTTAGGAATTTCTGTCGATTCACAGATAAGTCAAGGGGGTGGGGTGACGGGTTGAGAATTATTGTGAAGTCCACAAAAAGAATTTTGAATACCAAGAATGAAACATCTATGTCCAGTATCACCAGCAGATGTTTCATTGATATTACAGTTATCCGCATCATAGAAGTCACTATGAAATGCCAATTGTGAACTATGCTACGCATTTTTTAGCTGTTGCTTAATGGATCAACTGCATCCGTGAGTTCAAACTATTGCATATGCTATTTTTAACAGGGAAAAGAAATGCACTAAGATTAAGATGAGGGGGTTTGAAAAAGAGTTTCGATTATTATATGAAAAAGAATTCTAATAGTAATCAAATACAAGTCTGCCAACTATCACTTTTGAAAAAGAAAAAAACAGGAAATATATTTTTGGCTGATCCAATTGAAAGCGGCGGCATTTTTTCTTCAAAAACAAGTTGAAAAATAACATCACGCCAGGAACTTTTTTGGGTTCCACCGTTCCACTAAAATCGGATTAAAAATTCGGAATCTAAAAGGACCATAACCAAACTTTGGAGAATCTACCACAAGAATGTTGACCCTTCTAACAAGAAAAGCAATGAAATACATCAAAGAATTCAGCTAGTAGTGAAAAGCCTCAAAATTAGTGATAGGAGCACTCAACTAATCGAAGCCACTAAAGAGAGAAAATGAAACAATGTTGCGCAATATTCAACAACAAAGAAATCCCAATCCCCTTGTTATGTTTAATGTGGAGAGCAAGTGCAAATTAAAATGGAGGCTGAAAGCATACCATCCAAGAAAAGAAAAGGCGACGGGAAGAAGCAAGGCCTGGAAGCCGACGCCGGCGTTGAGGTTGTGGAAAGCAGCGTAATGGGCGTTGCCGTTACGAGACTCGGTGATTGGGAGCCAGGCGTCTTGAGGATTGAGCTTGGTGAGGTGGCCTACCTCCTCCAAATACCCCTTCATGTTTACCAGCACCCTTTTCATGGGAGTGCCGATGGGGCTCAAGAACCGAGGAGATATGAAAGACGTCGGTGTCCACGACTTCGCTGTGGCGCTGCCTACGCCGGCCTCCCTCCGCGGCGACCTCTGCCCCGACGGCGTCAGTATCTCCGGCGTCGAGGCGCGTGGTGTTGCCGGTATAGATATCAGCTCCGTTTCCGGCCTTTCTTCCATAATGTGATTGGAAATGGCCTTTTTTGGGTTTTGGGTTTTGGTCACAGCTCACTGGTAACGGCTGTACATGAACATGCCAATCGATTTGAGAAATCTATGTTCGCGTGCTGCGCTTTGTTTGCGAGTTTTGATATTTTTGCTGTCGCTGCCTTTACCTTATGCGCGAATCTCGGTAGTTGATGAAAGGCGATGATGCAAGAGAGAGAGGAAATAAAAATAGAAAATAGAGGTGGAGGAGTGGGACCTCTGAGCTCTGACTCGAGTGTTGAAATTGTCTGCAAACACAAAATCTCGAGTGGGTGGGGGCTCAGCGTGGAAACGCTATGATGCCATATAATTTCATATTCCATCTCCCTTCTTTCTGTTTCTTAAAGTTTTGGTGAAATTTATATACAATATAAATATATAAGAGCCTATGGTGAAATTTATATCCAATATAAATATATAATAGCTTATGCAACGCGGGACCTGTGGCCCGTCCCTAGGTATAAATATATAGGATGTATTTGATAGTAGAGATAAGCTCAAGATTAAATTATTAATTATAACACTATTTAGTTATAATTAATAATATAATCTTGAGTTTATCTCTAATATCAAACACATCCATAACAGCTTACGTTACACGGGTTTTGTGGCCCGTCCGAACGTGTTGCCGGGGCAGAAAAGACGGGCGTCACTTGACCATTTTTATTAATTTTCTATTTTTTCTTTTATATTTTTATAATTAATTATGTTGATTTTAATGTAAAATCATAGTCTAATCTAATAGAAAGAGCTCTTTTGAAAAGAAAAGGTGTTGGGTTCGAAATCCATCACCACCAATTTTTTATTTTAAGATTTTTTCTTTCTTTTATTATTTTTCATGTATTTTCTTATATTTTCATTTTCTTTTTTATTTTCACTTTTTTCTTTATTATTTTTTTCATTTATTTACATTCATTTTCGTTTACTTTTTTTTGCGCTTTTTTCTTTTTTATTTATTATTTTTTAAATGATATATTTAATTTTTTATTATCATATGAATTTAATTAATATATAAAATTAATTAGAATATTAATTTAAAAATGTAATGAATATTAGTTGAATATAAAAATTTAATAAATTTAATTTAGTTAGGATACATAAATATACACAATTGCAAATATATATAATTTTAGGATTTGAATTATGTAACTTTTTTATATTGCTTTTATTCATATTTTTAATTAAATCAAAAATTTAATTTAATAAGAATATATAATAAATATATGAAATGAATAAAAAAAAATAAGAGATGAGATTTATGAATAATGCAAGAGAATAGATCTTAAAAGAATGAGCTTGTGGTTATTGTTTCCAATGAATAAACTGGATAAAAAGTTGTTATTGCCAGAATTTTTACTTTTTTCTCTTTCTCCT
This sequence comes from Monilaria moniliformis, assembly GCA_034509125.1. NCBI lineage: Eukaryota > Viridiplantae > Streptophyta > Magnoliopsida > Caryophyllales > Aizoaceae > Monilaria > Monilaria moniliformis. The sequence continues at coordinate 37,088 of JAYDZE010111036.1, forward strand.
CGTATCTCTACCCTTCATCTGGCAGCACAATATGTCGCCGTTGAAGTCGTTCCCGAAGAGAATACATCGCCGGAGTAAATCACTATAGTGCAGCCTCTTCTAACCTCTCATGATTGGAGGCAGCGTCGCCTAAAAAGTTTCAAATTCGGACGAGCAGCCATTAATGGCAGCGGTGAGTTTTGCAAAGAAGACAATGGGTGAAATCAATGACATGACAGTGAGTTTCAGTGATGTGAAAGAAAAAAGATGATTGATTTTTTTTTTATAAACGGTGATGAATTGCAGTGATTTTGTGTTGTCAATGTTCTTAAATTTTTACAGCCATATCTAAATTCGCAATGAATTTATAACTTTAGTATAGGTAATTCGTGAATAATATATAGGTTAAATTCACACAATTCACAACTAAATCATGCTTAGCTTGGTTATGAATTGTGAAAAAATAAGAGTAATTCACAATCTAGTCATAACTTAATTAATTGTGGATTATTCTATTTTTTTTTTCGCAATTCACAACCAAGAATATTCTTATTTGTAACTTATAGCATCAAAACTTAAATTTACAACCAGTAGTATTTCTAATTGTGAATTGTTAGAAAATACAATAGTTTAATTATTTATAATTAGATATCGAAATCTCTATTGATGATAAGCTAATTGTTGTATACTTAACAGCTCACTTGTTTGGAACCTTGTATTTCTAAAAACAGATATTCAGCTAAGGGGCACCGAATGAGCAACCAAGGTTCGTATGACCTAACTCAACTTTTAGAGAAAATCCACCAGCTCACAATCAACCAACTAAGATACTCTTGTGAAGCCAAGTGCTAGCTGAAGCACATGAAGATCAAGAACCTGACAGAAAACAACAATCAAATATGTTTTGGAGCTTAGATGAATCAACTTAGAAGCCGACAACAAGGACAAGCAAGCTGAATGATCAAGCTAGCTGAAAGACAGTCAGTTGAAGAAGTTTTAAGCTCACAAATTCTTCATCTAGCTAGACGCTATGTTGCTGAGATTGATGCATTAGGTTGCAAACTTTGAAAACTACAATACATCAACTGCCAGAGGGAAAGAATTCAACACAACGTAAGTCGGGATTTGAGCGAGTCTTCTTCAATGACTCTTTCATTTTCTCCGTCTATAAATACTCGACGATCTTCAGTAACAAAGGCAATCGAAATTCCTGCAAAAACACTCAAGAACAAAAACGTTCTCAAGTTATCAACACTCTTCAGTAGCAAAGTAACCTAAGCGAAACCGAAGTTCCAGTGAATCTCTTCAAGTGTCAATCCAAATCCTCACTTGAGATTCCAACATACTTTCATTTTCATTTTAAGTGTATCTCGTTATATATCCAAGTTTAGGATTGAGCAAACAGATCCCCGGACACTATTCTTAATAGATTTAATTGTTTTTTTGTTGTTTTTTTAACAATCCAAAGCAAATATGTAAATTAAGGAAGATGAAAATACAATATATATTTCTCGTGCCATTTTTAATTTTAATTTTAATTTCAAATGCACATTATCTTTTAATAAATATAAAGCCTCAATCATCTAGTCATCAAATCAACCAGTAGTTGGAAGTAGACAATCTTAAAATCAGTAGGAATTGGGGAAAAAGAAGAAAGAGACGATCAAAAAATATATAAGACTTTTTAATTCATGTAATCTGTAAAACCACAATTTTATTAAATACTGTCTCGATTCCTAAATAATAGTTCTATTTTGTTATTTTGATATATCTATAAAAATTAGTATCTTTTCGAATATTAAATTATTTATACTGGCTATGCCATGATAGCGTTTCCACGCGGAGACCCCCACCCACTGGAGATTACTTATTTGTGTTTTGCACTTTGCAGACTCACTCGCTAAAATTTCAAAACTCGAGTCAGAGCTTTGAGGTCCCACTCCTCCACCTCTACTTTTTCCCATTTTCTTTCATCAACCACCGAGATTCGCGCATAAGGTAAAAGCAGCAGCAGCAAAAATATCAAAACTCGCAAACAAAGCGCAGCACGCCAACACACATTTCTCATATCGAATGTCATGTCCATGTACACCCGTCACTTGTGAGCTCTGACCAAAACCCAAAACCCAGGAAAGGCCATCGCTTCCAATCACATTATGGAAGAAAGGCCAGAAACGGAGTTGATATCCATACCGGCAACACCACGCGCCTTGACGCCGGAGATACTGACGCCGTCGGGGCAGAGGTCACCGCTGGGGTAGGCAGTGCCACAGCGAAGTCGTGGACACTGATGAAAAGGGTGCTGGTAAACATGAAGGGGTATTTGGAGGAAGTGGGCCACTTCACCAAGCTCAATCCCCAAGACGCCTGGCTCCCTATCACCAAGTCTCGTAACGGCAACGCCCATTACGCGGGTTCCCCAACCTCAACGCCCGGTGTGGGGTTCCAGGCCTTGCTTCTTCCCGTCGCCTTTTCTTTCCTTGGATGGTATGCTTTCAACATCCATTTTAATAAGCAGTTGCTCTCCACATTAAGCATAGGAAGGGGCTTGGGATTTCTATGTTGCTGAAGATTTAGCAACATTGTTTAATTTTCTCTGCTTAGTGGCTTCGATTAGTTGACTGCGCCTGTCACTGATTTTAAGGCTTTTCACTGCTAGGATTAATCTGCTAGCTGAATTTTTGATGCAGTTTATTACTTTTCTCGTCAGCACGGCCAACATTCTTGTGATTGTTTCTCCAACTTCTGGTTTGAGTTTGGCTATGGTCCCTTTAGATTCGGAATTATGTTATTTCTCAACTTTTTTCTTAAGAAAAAATGCCGCCGCTTATATATTTTCTCTTTTTTCTTTTTCATATAAATAATCAAAATTTATTCTTCTACCTCCCAATTAAAATAGCATATGCAACAGCTAAAAATGTGTAGCTTAGTTCAGCTTTGGCATTTCATAATGACTTCTATGATGCGCATAACTGTAATATCAACGAAACATCCGTTGGTACCATATTGCAATACTCGACATAGATGTTCCATTCTTGGTATTCAAAATTCTTTTTTGTGAAGTTCAAATGATTCTCAACCCTTCAACCCACCCCCTGGACATAGAAATTCCTCAAATATGTATAAGTTTTCTCTTTACCGTTTCTGTTTATTTTACAGGAGTTGGGGAAATATATCGTTGATCATAGCCTACTTCTGGCAATTACACACGTTGTGGATACTTGTTCAGTTACATGAAGCAGTTCAGGAAAAGAGATATAACAGATGTAGAACTAGCTAGCGCAGCATTTGATGAGTGCTTTTATAATTGGAGAAAAAAGAAAACTCTCAAGATTGCATGCTATATTAGTCATAAATGCAAGAGACCTTCTCTTTTTATTTTCCCCGAAAACTAGGGTGTATATCAAACATACAAAATCTTGACTTATAATGCCACTGGTTTTAGGTTATTATAGTTTCCTTTTTTGGTGTGGAATCAAAATACAAGGCTGCATAACATGTCATTATTGCATTAAGCTTAAATTTGAAGAAGCATGTGCATACAGGATGACGGACACTATAGTGCTTGAGGAAAACAATATGGGACTTTTCAAAGACCCAGGCACAATCTTATTAGCTAGTTGGACATTGATCAATTTTTCAAAGTTTTGGATGGGCAATGAAATACTGAAAATGAAAGAACAAAATTTCAAATTGATGTTTCTGTGTAAATAGAATCTTGCCATGCCCCAAAATAGAATCTTGCTCTATTTCCAACCGTTTACCTGCAACTGCTCTAATTCTAGTTGGAGGAGAGACCATGAAATTATTCTTCCAAATTGTATATGGTCCACTGTGTTCCTCGAATCCTCTGACCACGGTTGAGTGGTATCTGGTATTCACATCTCTCTGTACATCGTGTTATCCCAACTCCCAAATCTCACTATTGCAAGGCTCTCTTGTAGGTGCTGTGACAGCAATTACATACTGCACCATGGCGTGGGTGCTTTCTGTGAGCCAAAAACGTCCCCCCTCCATGTCATATGAACCAGTCTCCGAGCCCACCTTAACAGCTTCTTCTTTTTTCTGTCCTTAATGCACTTGGAATCATAGCATTTGCTTTCCGAGGCCACAACTTAGTCCTGGAAATTCAGGTCTGCATCATCTTTTTTATGCACATCTGATAAACCTATATATACACTTGTGTCGAATGAGTAAGTTTATTGTTATATTCAAATTTATGAAATCAGTTGTCTGATATTCAGATTTGGAGCATGGTCAACAGTGGCCTCAAGCTCAAATATTTTAAACCAAACTGATGATGGTTGAGAAGTTGCTACCATATTTGGAGTTTATCCTAAAATGTTTTTTGATCCTAACGAATGTGAGCTTCCAGGTTTTGAGTTGAGAGTGACTTGTGTGATATGTGTGAATTTATGGTTTTGAAATGGAAATTAGTATGATATTGGAATTGTTGTTGGCACCCACTCGTTAAATGGATCGAATTAGCAACAAATGGGGTAAATTAATGCACACGGAGAACAAGGTCGAGCTTGTTAGATGAGTCTTCACCACTTGAACTTGTTGCCTTTGGGTTAACAACAATTAACGAGCTTCCAAAACATGACCAAAAAAAATCAAGAATCCATTTCAGGTACAAAATCCATTAACCAACTGCAGTTTTTACATAAATACAACATTTTTAATCAAAGAAAATCCCAACACTAAATTGAAGCTCGCTCATCGCCTACCAATAAATTGATCAAAAGGCACCACTCCAACTATCCTGCATCACAAACCCAGAAAAAGAAAATAGTAATAATTTTAAATTAAAATCAAAATCAAAATCAAATTAAAAATTGCGGGTCTAAGGGCACCGTTAACGCTTCCGCAAAATGAAGCAAAAATCGCGGCAGTTAGTGTGGGGCGGGGATAGAGAAGGAAATGTCGTGCCATAGCCGGTCGTTCCGCGGGGGGTACGACTGAATGCCAGGCCGTGGCAGCGCTGCAGCAGGCATCACCAACCCTTCCCTTTTTTTTAATAAAAAATCGTTGTTTAGTTTATATAAAACTCTGTGTTAACTTTATTTACAAAATATGTAAATGGTGTAATGGTAGAGTTCTACACTCTGAGGGGACGTGAGTGGGGAGTTTGATCCCCACTCCTAACACTGCTATGTTTTCCTCATTTTTCTTTTTCTAATTTTTTTTGTAGACTTTTTTATTGTTTATTGATTATTCCCCATTTTTTCATCTCTTTTGTTTCTTTCTTTTTTGTTGTTTCCTTTTTTCCAATATGCTTTATTTCTTTTTTTTTATTATTTATATAATTTTAGGAATTTAATATATGTCATTTTTCGGTATTTAATTAATATAATTTTTCGGTATTTATAAATATCACAATTAAAATAAATATATTAAATTAAAGAATAATAAAGATGATTAAATGAAAAAAATAAAATTGTAATTGACTTGAGGCTGAATTGTGAGTGTTGTGACTGATTTGTGAGTAAGTAGTGAAAAAATAACGTGACAACTGAAAATAGAATTGTGGCTAATTTTTTTTAAGCTTGATTATGGATGCCCTAAAAACATCTTTTGCTTTTTAAAATTAGTCATCAAGAGTAGGAAAAACATGTTTCGATTATTGTCTTTAATTGTAAAGCATACGGTTGACAAAATACAGCATAATATTTGCTAAGCCTGCGTCTCTTTCTCTCTCCACCTAATTAATACAGTTAAAAAAGATTTAAAAAAAATAAAAGTTGCTGTCGGCCGGCCAATTGCTGACCCTCAGTATTCATAAATATTGGTTAGTCAAACCTGATTACATCCATGTGTTATAGACATATAAAAATTTAAGTTTATTGTTCATTGAATTCAAGTGGGAATTTGAAATAACGGTGTTTTCCAAGATTCGATTTGATATCTTTATTACATTTATATTTATCTATTATTGCTATTAAAAGTGTGTATTCGCATAATTTGGTTATCCAGATATTATATATCATTATACTTCTTAATTTACTTTTTAAGGATATATTAGTAAATTAATGTAAATGTATATGTGTATGTTTTATATAGTATTTGATACTAAAATAAAAATACATTTGTATCTACTCTTTCAAATGAGTTGTGATATTATTTATCTATTATTTACACACAAAATATATTAATTTATCTAATACTTCATGTGCCTTGCATGTATCATCCAACTACTTCTTATAAATGTGTGTATGTTTTATACATTTGGTTATATATTAAGATTGCACTAAGTGGGTAAATTTGATACATCACCCCAATTATATTTGATGGATGGCATCTATGAATTTGGCCTTTTGCAACACCACCTAACCTAGGATTTTGTTTGAAGTCAAAGCTAATCATATGAAGACAATTATGTTATAGTAAACAAAGTCAAACATCCACGTCAAGCTTAATTTAACTACCCATGTTGGTTGTTGTGTTGCAATACTGCTCGAGAGAGGGGTATCTATTCAGAGGTGTCTGGTTTTAACCGAATCATAGTTTGGTCCACCAATCAGATCGGCAGTTCCTATTTTGAAATCGTAATCGCTTCTCACGAGTTAAACTGGAATATGCATACCAATTCTATCGGTCCGGTTCAGTTATAGAATTTTTGGAACCGTAACTAGCGGCTAACAACCGGTTTTAACTCAAAATCGAGAAAAACAACGAAAACCCAAAAAAAATGAAAAAATTGTTGAAAAATCGGGGAAAAAAAACAGTTAAAACCGTCGGTTTTGAACTGGAACCACCTAAGCACTTGTCGGACCAGTTTCAATGTTTTTGGAACCGAACCCGACGGTTCTTGAACCGTGGGCACCCTTAAATCCGTTTATAAGAGACAAAAGAGGACCTATTCCAGTTGACTGGGATAATAATACTAAGATTCCTCATCTTGATTGGCTGTCACTATGCGCTCAAGGCAACTATGACTTGTATATAAACACAGTTCAAGAGATGCTGGAGCATTCGAGCTATCATTGAACCCCTCATTGGAGCAAACAAGCAACCTAAGCATTGCATGAAAAATGGTAAGTAAACTATATGAAATTCTAATTGCTTTCTTGATTCGTGATCATATCCTCCAAGATTCCTTCTTTTTTATCTTATTATGAAAAACTAATGCACTTCCTCAAAACGGTTGCTTTAGGAGATTCTTGGAAATGAAAATATCCAACATAGGAAGCAAGCAGGGATGCAGGGAGGAAGAAGAGCAACTCTGTTTGTCTTTGGTAAAAATTGAGAATAAAAAAAGAGTTGGCAGTATTAATAAGTTTCATGTCATACAGGTTTTTATTAGTAGTTGTTGATGATATGATGCAGCGATGACAGCACTGGAGACAATGGCTTTCCTTTCAAACGGAGTAAGCTTAGTGACTTACTTCTACGGTTACATGAACTTGGGCTTAACCAAGTCAGCAACGGCGCTTACAAACTTCATGGGGACTGCGTTTCTGCTCTCATTATTGGGAGGATTCATCTCAGACACTTACTTGTCTAGGTTTAAAACTTGCATCGTCTTTGGCTGCTCGGAAATACTGGTAATAAACATTTGATTATCAAGGATCATGGCAATGGAGTAACATAAACAGAAAGGATTTATGATAAAATGTTATTGAACAGGGGTATACACTGCTAGCAATTCAAGCACACATGAAACAGCTGAGGCCCTTCCCATGCAAAGATGTGGAACCAACCAAAACCATCGAGTGCGAATCAGCGAGCAGCAACCAAGAAGCAATCCTGTTCACAGGCCTCTACTTGGTAGCACTGGGCGTTGGAGGGATCAGGGCGGCCCTGCCTTCTCTTGGAGCAGATCAATTCCACGAAGAAGACACCGCTTCCCTTTCGAGCTTCTTCAACTGGTACATGTTCTCGGTCACATTCGGTGCAATCTTTGGCGTCACGTTTTTGGTGTGGATAAGTACCAACCAGGGATGGGATTGGTCGTTCGGAGTGTGTGCCCTGGCTGTCGCAGTGTCTATTCTGTTCCTCACTATGGGCAGATCAGCTTACCGGACCAACGTGCCAAAGGCTACGAGCCCTTTAGTCCGAATACTACAGGTACGTAGTATCCTCAAATCATCTTCACCAATTTCTTCCAAACATCAACTTTCTTGTTTATACAAGATTTTCACTGCATGCATAGGTATTGGTAGCAGCAGTTAGAAACAGGAAGCTGCCTGTACCAGAGATAACACAAGAGCTTCATGAAATTCATGACAAAGAAGCAGGAAACAAGGATATTCTTCAGAGGACGGATCAGTTCAAGTAAGTATCAACATGTTGTTTTTAATTATTAAAGGGTTAATCATGAGTTTTAGAAAATGTCTCATCAAACAGGACATTAATCAAAATTTTCCCAAAGTTGAGGACTTGTAAAGGGAAAACGTGAAAATTGGCTACACAAAATATGATTAACCCAAAAAAATCCACCTCAATTAAATTATAATCTAGTTAAGAATTTGGTGGGTTGACTCATTGTTCCGTTAACATATTATGTCAAGCGGGAAATAAATCATTTTTTTTTTTTTTTTGCAAAACTGGGAGTTGTTGAATAGAAAACGTAAACTGTGGACATTTTCTGGAAAAATGCTGAAAGAATTGGGAAATTAACCCTAACATTAACCCAATCTGAGCAAACAGAGCTATATTTTCAGGTATTTGGATCGTGCAGCAATCCCGAGGAACTCACAAGATGCAGCTGGTTCAGAGTCATGGAGAGTGTGCACAATGACACAAGTGGAAGAAACGAAGATCTTAATCCGGATGCTACCAATCATAGTGAGTACTGTTTTCATGAACACATGCTTGGCACAGCTCCAGACATTCACAATACAGCAAAGCATGACCATGGACACAAGCTTAGGAAGCTTCCAAGTGCCAGGGCCCTCAATCCCAGTCATCCCCCTTGTCTTCATGTCCATACTTCTCCCAGCCTACGACCGTTTCTTCGTCCCTCTGGCACGGAGGGCGACGGGCATCCCAACAGGCATCACACAGCTCCAAAGGATCGGAGTCGGACTGGTCCTCTCGATAATCTCCATGGTGGTGAGTGGGGTCGTCGAGACACACAGGAAGAGCGTGGCTGTTGAGCACAACATGGTGGACTCGGCAGGGCCTTTGCCGATGAGTGTGTTCTGGCTCGGCATACAGTATGCTATATTCGGGATGGCAGACATGTTCACGGTGGTGGGGCTGCTGGACTTCTTCTACTCGGAGAGCTCGGCCGGGATGAAGTCGCTTGGCACGGCCATCTCGTGGTGCTCATTGGCATTCGGGTACTACACGAGCACTGTGGTGGTGAATGTGGTGAACAAGGCCAGCGGGGGGTGGCTGTCTAGCAACAATCTCAACAGGGACAGATTGGAGTATTTCTATTGGTTGCTCGCGCTCTTGAGCGTCCTTAACTTTGGGGCCTATTTACTATGCGCCTCGTGGTACCAGTACAAGAAGCTGGAAATGGAGAAAACTGAGGGCGCTTCTGTCGAGGATAGAATCGATATGACTGTTAAGAGTTCCAGCCACTAAAATGTTATATATGGAGATACATCCATCCTAACCGACGAAAATAAATCATCACCCATTGTTCATTTAGTAGCCAAGTAAAAATTTCCGACTAACTTAAGCTAGCACATCTTAAAAAAACAAGCATCAAAACCAATTATATGTCTGCAAATAACCTAAAATACCTTTTAAAAAGATAAAAACCAACGAAAACTCACTTAAATTGATCAAAAAATTTGTATCAGATTATTAGTAAACAACAGAGATAAATACAAACTACGTTTGTAATATTTTCAACCTCAAACTCAACAGAGATAAGATAAGTACACATTATATCTGTAATTAAATTCAAATTAGAAAATCACCATGGAATCAAAATTCAAACTATAATATAAGAATAACCCACTAAATTTTCAAAGCAGCAAATACATGCACTGTGGTGTTGAGAAATATGCTGTAATATCTGGGCAAGTGCAGTAAGAAATACTTGGACGTCATAAAATGAAAACTCACATTGAGTCGAATCCCAGTAGGGGGGAAGTTGAGGATCTAGATTTAGTGTCCGAGTCGCATAAACCAATCCATCGATTATGATCTAATCTACACTTGAAATAGGAACCAAGGATACAACTTTTTAAAATACATGTAGCAGCAACAAGTAGCCGCCTAGTTAGGAGTCAGTAAGGAGCCCCTACCTGTTCATGACTTCACCCCATGACGGAGGAGCTATCTATACAAATTATTTTGCCAATATAAAACACCAGGAATAGAATAAAAAAGAAAACTAAGAATCCAACAAGTCCACAAAAATAGAAGAATGAAAATTAAACAAAAATAGCCTGTACTCTTATCTGCCATTTGTAACAATTGATTCTTCAAAAGGAGGATCCATCGATGCAGCAGTTGAAATAGAACAAATTTGAAAATACCTATCTTCAAAAGGCTCTCTTGCTATCTTGCAGATTTTCACTGGCACTGCTATGTGCGTGCAAGAACCATACCATGAGTCATTATATATGCATTGGACAGGCGGGTTGTCAATGTAGTGAAGTTTATCCCGCACGAAAGAAATCACAATAGAAGGAAATCTAGTCCAGCACTTGGGTATGCAGGGAACAAGAAGGTTAAATAAATAACAGGGATGATGAGTTGTGATAAAACAGATTAGATAAACCATCTGAATAAACGAGAAGGCAATGCATCAAGAACATGCAACAGCGCTCCCTCTTTGGGATGCATCGTACATTGTATCAGAAACTTTAGAAGGAGGCCAATACCGGAAGGCTGATCTACCAACAATGTTTTCTATAGGCAATGGACCCCTGCAACATAAACAGTTCTCGGTTAAAATCTATGCAATTTATTTCACCATGTGTCCTTTTATTAAAAGCTTACTTCTCATTTTAGCAAGAAGTTAGGTCAGACAATCTTATATCCATCACCATCATACATAAAATGGATAATGGAAAGCGACAGAAAAGAAAGAATGAATAACAATAGATCATAGATAGTCTCTTCCTGGCATTAAACATGAATAAATTGTTGGAGTGACTAATTGTCTAGCAATGAACTTTTTACCAGTTATGAGAATCAAAGCTGTTATTCCTATTGTCTCCCAGCACAAACACATAGCCTTCTGGTACAAGCTGTATAAAATAAAATAGTGAATAAATTTATTTCCTCATTATATAGATGCAGATGATAAGATACAAACAAAAATAAACACAAAAATATACCACTGGATCCATTTCATACTGAAGAGGTTCCAATATGAAATCTTCATTTTGAGCAATTCCATTAACCAACAATTTCCCATCATGAACCTGGATAAGGCATAAAATCAAACCACTTGACGGACAAATGTGACAAATACATATAAATTCAACAATCATTTCACATTACTTCTACATAATCACCAGCTTTTGCTACAATTCTTTTGATGAACACATCGGACGAACTAAAACCAATTTCCTGGAAACAGATCACAAAAGTCATTAACATGTTAGAGTAATCATGTTGTCAATGATGCTAGAACTAAACCCACATACCTGAAGAATCGAAGGAGCTTTAAAAATCACAATATCTGAGACTTCAGGCTTCTTGAATATATAAGAGACCTGGAATCCATTAAAAAAAACAAGAACAAGATATTAGCTTGTGAATCTCATTATACAGGTGTTATTCTCTAATTAAGGCAATCAGAAGTACACCAATCTTCCAGATATATATAATTGTATCTAGACCAGTCAAAGTTACTTGTTGCTGTTGCATGAGTGAAGCACATGCACATCATTGTGGAACAACCTGTTACGCTTTATACTTTGAGCAGTGATAGTCATCCACTACCATTTCATGTCCCAAGAAAGGAGTAAGAATAAGGAAACTGCTCGAAATTTTGCATACACCATGTAGCAAGAATATAAACATTGCATAAATGTTGTCTCCTGGAATTAACAACTTCAAAAGGTTTTCTCATAAACAATACATAACGAGGGCTTTTATTATTAGGACCGACAATATACATGATTGAGAATTGTTATCTACACCACTAGGATTATTCAGTCCTACCAATTTCAATTGGATATCAATCAAGCAAGTTATCTCCAATTGGAGAAATTATCAAGGGCCTTAAGATATCCTAAAGTTCCAATCCATAATAGACTAGCCTATACCACATCTATTTATCTAGGCTAATGGCCGCTCAATAGCAAACGCCCTCTAAAAGCAATGCCATGAACCTTAATAAGTAAATTCCCATTCTAATACACCCCAAATAACTGTATTTGTTTCTTGGGCACATCAAATTGATCAAACCTAAGCCTCATATTTACATCCATGTCAAACATGCTGATAACGAAAACGAAATGCATTTGCATATTAAGTTAACAAAGCGTACATTATTCAAGTTCTTCGTATAACACTGATTCACACTTAGCTTTCAATATCCACATAATACTGAAAATCCAGCAGAGATGACTGAGTATTTTTTTTTTTCCCAATTCATCTAAGTAAATAAGGAATTAGCCTATACTATTTTTATCTATGTAAGCTAATCCTCAAAAGTAAATGCTCCCTAAGGGTGATAAATTATGTCCATCATATTGTAGCAAGGTAAAAACCGTACCTTCTCAGCTAGAATTCGATCACCCACGTCAAGGGTAGGGTACATTGAAGTGGTGGGAATAGACCTTGGCTCGGCCAAAGTCGATTTAAACAGAATGCGAATGCTTAAAGCAGTAAAAGTGGCCTTGGCATCTTCGGAGGTGAAGCCCAAATTCTTCAATTTGAATAACCAACTATTACTACCATCAGAAATCGTCTCCGGTGAAACGCCCAAACTTCTAGCACCATCACCACTGGCCGCCGCTAATCCCTTCAAACCACCAACACTCTTTTCCTTGACTGCCTCTCCGCTGCCGCTAGTGAGGGTTCCTCTATCCAAAGACGGTTCATTACATGGCAACCACTTAGAAAGCCGGAAAAAGGAAATGGCCGACGACGCCTTCAGCGGCGAAATACACAAAACACTCGAGCTCGAAGAAGTCCCGACTGACTGCATCACCAACGACATTAATCCGACCACCAACGGCGACTGGGAATTTCCTCCCAGAATCTCGGCGGCCAGTTTAGGGCACATGGCGGGAGTCGGGTTGATCGGATTTCTTTTCCATTTAGTGCCACGGAAGTCGGAGTAATTGGAGTCAGGCTTCTGCGAGGGAGAGTGCTGAAAGATGCGGGAACTCTGTATGCAATCATCGATGAACTGGGATGCGAAGAATTTTCCGGACGCCGCGCAGGAAGCCGTCATGTGAGAGGCGACGGACGCCGAGTACTTAACGGTGAACCGAATAGCCATGACGGCTTATTCCGACGTACTCGATCAAGAATGTGTGGGTTCGAGGAGGGTTGAGGAAAGGGGTCGCCGGTGAGAAGAGTCCAGATGACGTAATTCTCTCTCTTTTTCTTTTTTCTTTATGTAATAAGTGTAGGATATAAGTTATGGGCTTCGTCATCTTTCTTTTTCTTTATGTAATAAGTGTAGGATATAAGTTATGGGCTTCGTCATCAATTTTAAAATGGATAATTGCAATTTATATCATAACTTTTCATTGATTTTTGGTTATTTTCATAATTTTTGAAATTGTAACATAAAATCATATCTTTTGATATCAGCCGGAATTCAACAAAAAGTTATGATTTAAATGACAATTATCTCAACGACATCGTTTTGAAGAACGAATGTTTTGTTCACGTCGTAAATTCTGGTTGATACGTCACAACCAATTTCAATGGAATTTTGATAAAATGTCAAAATTTGTGATTTTATGTTCCAGTTTCAAAAATTATATAATTGACTAGAATTCAACGAAAAATTAAATGACAACTATCCCATTTTAAAAAGGTCTGTTCCTAAAAAATAAACATATTGTGGAATCGATAAAAAAAAAGAAAAAAAAAAGAAAAAGAAAAAAGAATACTACGATTAAGAATGTTTGTGCTAGAATTAGGATTGGAAAAGGATTCATTCACGGTCAAATTAAGAGATTATATCGTTCAAAACTAAGTAGACAATATCATTTTCGGATCTAATTCAAATGACTTATGTTCTCTTAGTGAATGACAAATATGTTTCAAATGTCAGTAACGAAATAAATGAATTTTTTCCTCGGATTCCAAATATAACAGGCACCCGAATGCAATGTTTTAAACATTTAATCGGTAAGCGAACCAGCAAAGCTATCGCTTTATGGTTCAACCAATTGAATTATTGGCCGGACCAAAATACTATAACAAATATATATTATATATAAATATTGAAATTTAGTGAATGATAAACAAAATCAGATTATAGAACAAAAGTCTTGAATCTCAATAACATTAAATGCCAACAAATGTACAAGTTTACAAATAAATTTGCAATTGTGAATATTTATTTATGGGTCTTATCTTTATTTTTTTTAATTCTTTCTTATTCATATAAACTTGCAATTGTTTATATTTATTTATATATCATAATTAATTTGATATGCGAATAATTTAAAAATACGAATTTCATTAAAATTTAAAAAAGTATATAATATTGTGCTCATTTTGGAGCTAATGAGTGAAAAATAAATCAACCAAATTAGTTTAAGGAGAATGAGAAATTACAAAAAAAAAATAGAGCGAAAAAAAACAAAAAAGAAAAGCAAAAAGAAAACGAAAAAAGGCAAAATAATAAAATTGGACCAAATGAGTGTACACGGGTGCTACTACTATAAAACACATCTTCTCACACTAGCGTATAAACTATTTTATGTATTAATTCAACACATTAGTTTATATAATAAAGCGAAAAAAATAAAATAATAATAAATAAGTAAAATCGATTCAACTAGCTGGTGGTTTACAGCCGAACCGACCGATTTTTCCGGTTCATGTTGGTCCAAATATTCAGCGATTTTTATGATCAAATTAGACCAGACAACACTCTCTTTCGCCTGGTATTTTAAACACTGCCCGAATGTATCTTCATCAACCGGTCCAGGTACATTAGAGAACTAACTGATAAGTTTATAATTAAATAAGTATGTGAAAATCCTCATGAGTACCAATGGATAATTGATCTTGAGAATGAAGGGAAGTTAGTGGATCGAACTAGAAGTGTGTAGAAATCGAACTGAATCGACAAACTGAACGAACTGATGATTTTTGATTCGGTTCAATTCTGGATTTCAAATTTTGATTAGTGGTTCAGTTCTTAAAAGTAAAAAAATTGTCGGTTTTCGATTTCGGTTTCCACTTTGGGGACCGAACCGAAAATTGAATAGGTTAAAATATATTATATGTTTTATATTAATTATATATGTGTCTACCTTTCAACCCTAAATTTAAAACTCAATTTCAATTTCACACTTCACTTCAAAATCAACGGTGTCTCTCTCTTCTCTCTCACTCCCTCCTCACGCTATTGATTCAAGCATTCACCGTACTGCCGCATCAAAGCTTCCTCTCTCCGTGGTATCTCGGGCGCTCGCCCATGGACCACAACCTTCGCCCACCGCCTTCGTCCACACCGTTACAACCACAGTCTTCGCCCAAAGTTGAGTCACTGAGACATAGCGGCGACGTCAGCCACATGCCCACAGCGCAAAGCCTCATCGAGATACCGACATCTCAGTAGCTCACCACCACCACCACCTTATGTCTCTAATAATTAAGAAAATTTTGAGAATATAAAATAAATAAAATTTAGAATATATGAATTAACTAAACCACCCCTCGAGATAAAATAAGAATAGTGAATGCAAGATAAGCGATATGCAATCATATTATAATACATATACTCATAGTCATCTCAAACTTGAAAAAATTACTACATGTACTTATCTAAACAATAAATAATAATAATAATAATAATTCATCAAATTAAAAAGGTTTTTTTTTAATTAAATTTGCATTTGATAAAATCTCATAAAAAGTGAATAAAAAGGAGAAAAATAGCAAATAAATGATGTTTGAGGAAAATAAGAAAGGAGAAATCTTAGATTGTCACTGAGGGAGGGAAGAGAAAATATACTTGGATGTTTAATATAAAAAAGGAAAATATAGCTAAAGGGACATTTTTGTCTCTTCACCACAAATTTGACTAGAATTCATATATTTGTTAAGTTTTGACTACTATTTATATTTTACTAAGCAAAATGGTCAATTTTTTACGATTGTCACTTAATAATAACTAGTATACATCTACGTGATTCTCCCCAGAACCCATATAGAACATTTTATAGTTATTAATCTAGTCCAATAATTTAATACTGTTTATATAATATTTCGATATTGGCAAAAGTTTATTTTTTTTTTCAAAAAGGGATGCTTCTTACCTTAACTCAAACAAAAAATTATTTGGGAGATTCCATATTGTTTTATTACAAATGAAAATTCCAATTTTTAAAACTTATGGAATAGTAGAAATTAGACATCGTAATCATTTTAGAGAATTTTTTATGTATTATTTAAAATAATAAATAATATATTTTTTCTTACTAAATGTAACATTAGTCAATTAAAATTAGAACTTCATCATTTTCTTTTAAGAAATCAAATGTTAGAATTAAGTAAAATGGTACATACTATTTAACACTCCAAAATTTATGAGTTTTCGCATTTGTGCCTCAACGTAAGTATATTAATAAATCAGACCCTAACTTTTTCATTTTTCATAGATGTACTCTGATGACTAGAATTAGGCCCATTTCGCATAGTTGGCACTCTGATTTCGTCTATTCGGGCCATATTTGCCTAGTTGGTACACATTGAATTAAAAAAAATACAAAACAATGTCGTTTGATGATTAAATTCATGTGTTTTTTCGAAGAGTTGGGGTCATGTATCTTTTGTTAAGTGGAATAACAAAGAGAATATGTGAAACGACACAGTTTTTAATTCATGTATGTAATTGACTTGAATTTTCGACTAGCCAACTAAGCAAAATGAGCTCGATTCCGATAGCCAGGACAATATTCTGATTATGTTTAAAAGGTTAGAACCTTATTTGTCAATATATTTATGTTAGGACACAAATGTAAAAAATCTCAAATGTTGGAGTATAAATGGTATTTACCCTAAAAAAAAAAGAGCATTTAATACATTTCTAGTTTCAAGAAAAAAATAATTATAATTATAAATCATTTAATATATCAAAACTTGAAATTAGTTCTCATAGCTGGCTCATTTTGAATCAATTATATATATATATATATTTATTTATTTATTTATATATTTACATATATTTTAGGGTCATTTATCTTTCATTTAAGATTCATATGGTATATTTTATCCAAAATGAAATTGCATAAATTAGAATAATGTGATTTATGTACAATACTATATTCCACAATTAAAAATTGGAACAGGGCTAATAATTCTCGGTAATTTTGATATCCATTGCAATTATTATTTATTTTTGTGTGAAATATAGGCAATTATTTAATATATTGAATTGGTTTATTTTGTTTAGGGAGATAGTAGTATGGTGGTTTTCATAGGATGTGGCGGGTTTATATCAATTTTATTTTACAATTTTTTCTCACTTATTTTATTATAATCTTCTAATTGAATTTATCTACCAACTATTCTATTAATATATAACTCATCCTTAATATATAACTAAAACCAAATCTTGTCCATCTATTTTTCCAATCCAATGACCCATAATAGGACACATGGCATTGTTGAAAATTAACAAATTAGTCTTTTTAATCACGCCAATGTCATAATGGTAATTTTTAATAAGATCACGTTTTTTTGTTTCCTAATTTTTCGGATATTGTTGATATGGTATCTTTTGTAACCTAGTTTAACTCCTTTTTTTAGGAAATAAATCGCATAACCGAGATTTGTCTTGTCTCACATGTAATGATACTCATACAACTATGCAATGATATCATACAAGTATCAATAACATGTTCAAGATTTTATGCCGTAAATCTCGGACATTTCTAAAACTAATGCGCCTAAGATTCTTCAAAGTCTTCGTATGATGATTTACATTCAACTTTATGATGATTTCAGTTCAACGTTATGATGATTTACATTCAACGTTATGATGCAGTATGGCAATCCCTAAAATCTTGGTATATATTTATAATAATGAATATAGACTGTGAGAGATTTAGTGGAGTAAATCACGGAACTTACCCATAATTAAAATATGCCGATTTTTTTTTTTTTTTTTTTTACTTTTTTTGTCCTTATAATTAATGACATTCCCGTAATTATGTAATGACACACGTTTTCTGATAATCTGAATCGTTAATTTTTTAATCCAATAATTATATTTCAGTATTATTTATACATATAGGAAGTGATTTGAGTATACTGCGACCCTATATATATAGATAGATAAAGATACCTATAACAATACTAAAATTGAAACCAACCAACACACATGCACTTAGTGGTATATAGCTAAACTTAGTCTTCCAGCTTGCCATTCCAAAAATTCTCACTGATTAATATATTAAAAATATTAAACTGGAAAATAAGTTACGATAGGGAAAAATGTACATTGCAATTCTGACTTCGATCGCCAACTTTACATATGTTTTTCCATACAAATATATGACAAACATATTATATAGAAACCAAAAAATGGAAATCAACCATATCTGAAAATTCGAAATACGAGAAAACCAATATAATGTAATTAACTAGCAGGGCAATACAAAAATCTATTATACAATAAGATTAGGAGCTTTTATTTTCTCTTTCCTAGGTCGTATGTTTAGAATTTTTCACCATTCATTTTTTTAATTCTCATTCATTTTTATTTTTTTCTTCATAAATCACATTTCTTATTCCACATTGATTTCTAATCATCTTTATATTAAGTAAGCTTGTATAAATAGTCATCCTACATATATTTTGTGTCACTAATTTAATTTGATTAATTAACTACTTAGTTGGTCACACAAATAGTTATATTTTTTTTATTGAAAATTTAATTTATTTTAATTTGGCTAATATTATTTTGGCCAACAATCAAATTTCTCAAATAGCATTAGCCAATATTTTAGAACAACGAAATTAATGAATTGTATTTTTCTTATGTTATTTTTATTTATTAATTTTTAATTCAATATTCATTTATTATGATATTATGAAAAAAATATAATAATACACAAAAGACCCTCTTTCATCGTGGAGACTCCAATTTCAAAGCGTCGGTCACAAAATGATGCTAATAACTCAGTTCTAGTCTTTGAAAATCTATAAGAGATGATGTTCAAAAGTCAGTTATGGTCTTTCAAGCTCTAGACGAGATGATGCTTATAATTTAGTTTTAGTGTTTCAAACTTCAAATGAGATGATACTCATAAGTTAGTTTTGGTCTATCAAACTCCAACGAAATAATACTTACAAGCCAATTTTTGGTATTTCAAACTCCAAACGGAATGATGCATAGAAGTTAGTCCTGATTAGTCAAACTCCAAACGACATGATGCTCTCAAGTTAGTTTTGGTATTTCAAGCTTGAAACGAGATGATGCTCAAAAGTCAGTACTCATGTTTCAAGCTTCAAACGAGATGATGCTTATAAATCAATTAATCTCGAAATGAAATGACATTCACAAGTAAGTTTTTGATATTTTCAGCTCCAGATAAGATGCTGCTTAGAAGTCAGTTATGAACTTCCATGCTCCGAACGAGATAATGCTCAAAGTCTAACATTTAATAGTCATATATATTATTTCAAGCTCCAAATGAGAGATGCTTAAATGACATGGTCTTAACTTATTTATAATCTGTTAATCTAAAAAAGAGAGCAAATTAATCACATGAATCCTCCATCATATATTTAATGCCACGCCGACTTTGTGTAAAACTTTATCAAATGAGAATTTATATGAAAAGGTATTTCTATACTCTTGTCCAAAATTTAATATTTAATTGACAAAAGTAGTTGAGATTAATATAATTTGAATTGGACCACAAATTTCAAATTAAATTTAAATAAAAAATACTATATATGAAACTATTTTATATACTATACCATAATATAAACTACGACGTAAAATGACTTTTTTCGACGAAGCACACGCTAGTCACTATTCATACGACCGTAGTATATACCAAAATCCAAAAAAGAAAAAAAAGAAAAGAAAAAAGAGAGAGACAAAACAAAATATTCAAGATTCAGTGAAGCCTTATGAAAAAAATACTAAGCTCTTGGGGTGAAGAAGCACCTTCAGGATTGATCATGTAAAACGACTCAGAATCCTTAGATCCCACAACCCTATCAAATCTGGCCCTTATATAGGTCAAGTCGCCGTCGGCCGTATATTCCTTGTCGGAGAGGCTGGGCAGGACGCCGGCGCCCATGGAGACTCCCCTGAGCAGCTGCATAACATGAGCTTCGTCTTCGCTCATGTTCTTCCTCCGAATCGAGTACCCGATTTTCCTGCCGTTGCAGTACACAGCCCACACGAACTCCTCCAACAGCTTCTTCTTATGGCTCTTTGTGTCGGTCTCCAGCGCCATCCGGAGCATGTCCGACGCCATTTCCCGGTGGAGGGCGGTGGTGAGCATGGGCAGCTCGATCACGAACACGGGCGGCCGGTGAGGGTCCTCTTGTATGGCCAGGCACAGCCTCCCCTTGCGGTACCCGAACAGGGTCACCGTCGTGGCCTTGTCGGTTAGGAGGGGTTTCCGGTGGAGGCTGCCGAGCAGCGCCGCCATCTTGCATCCGGTCGTCAGCATGGGGAGGAGCTTGAACATGCGGAGAAGCCCGCCACCGCCGCCGCCATTGCTCTTGGATGATTTTTTAGGGGTGTGGCTATTATTAGTGTGGCGCGTGCTGTGGCGGAGGAGGGAGAATAAGGCGGGGCTTTCCATATGTCTCGAATGCGTAGATGGCATTTTCGCGGCTAACTCTGATTAATTGTGGTTTCAGTTATAGGGATAGGAAGGGCATTCTTAGTTTGAAATGAGGTTTGAGGGAAAACACATGAGTTAAGTAATATGGAATGGTTGGAGAAAAGTGTGAAAAGGGAGTTAGGGGAGGTTGTTTTGTCATTGGAATCTTTTTAAGTGGGGCATGGAGAGCACTAAGTTCGCTAACATATGGGCTCCGATCCCAATTTCAGGTAGTTTGATACACAAACTCTCTCTCTCTCTCTCTCTCAAACACATGTGTACAATCCTATCCCGGTATCGATTTAGGATCAATTACAAGTAAATCAATTATAAGGCTCTCAAGTTCAAATAACTTTTTACAACTTATTTTTCTTGAGAATTATATATATATTTTATATTGATTAAAGTACTACACCACCATACACAGGTGAGACTACTATACTGTATACAGGCGGCATAACTACACCACCACAATATAAAAAATATACTATACTATATGCATACGAGATTAAAACCTAAGATCTCTTGCTAAATAGAGTCTTGTGGTGCTTCAACTTTGTCATTTGAATTATGCCCCATTAGCAATAAATTTTTAGAATCTCAAAATTATATTAGTTTTAGTGGTACTTTTTAATCAAGTTTTGATTTTGCACGACACAAAAGTTTCTACAAGTTAATTGTTATATTTTTAATTAATTCCAATTTTGCAATTGATATTAGTTTACCCCTAATATAGTATCTTAGGATTCATAAATTTAAAGTGGGGGAGATCTCCTGTCATGCATGGTTTATTTTCTAGTTTTAATTTGCCACATTAGTGTATCCGACGTACAAATAATATACAAGCTATATATCGTCCTGTATATATTTCAATGGTAAAAAAGTTAAAAATTAGTGTTTTTATTACTATAATTTCAAAACCGGCCACATGTATATGTATATATATTTATATATTATTTAAGTTGATTGATACTTGTGAAGTAGTATATTTAAAAATTAGAGGCTTGTATAAAATCGTTGTCGATCTATTAATTTGTCAGGTAAGTGTACATGTGACAAAAGGGAAAGGGACGTACGTTGGTGATTTGAAAACTAGGAAAGGGGTGGGAGCGGGGAGAGTGTAAAGTCATGCTTTATTGGTATGCATATATGGTGTTGAAGTTTGATGTTGTTGACAAAGTTTAGAAAGGAATGGATCTTGAAAGTTAAAATAAAATTTTGATAAGATAAGGATGGTTCGGACCACAATATTGGAAAAGCAATGTTCATATGCATGTGATGTGCCTTTCCTCCACATAATTATATGCTCTTTGTTCGTTCTTTCACAGTCCATTATCAGCCAAACCCTCTTACCACAAACATTTCTAGCCTCTTGTCAATTGCTACTTTTACTCTACCAAACAAGTGATTTGCCTTTTGTTCCTACAACCCTTTCTTTCTTTCTTTCTTTCACTTTTGTGGAATTTTAAATCTAGCCTAACAAGTTTGATCTTGAAATGCACTTCAAGAAAATTGCAATACAATATACAGACGAGAAATGACCAACCATCGATCTCAAATTAAATTTCTGTAACAGCCCATTGATTAAATTGAACAATATTAGATGCATGCATGTGACTGTATAACTCCACAATTACAATGAGGATTGAAAAATCATTGAGGAAAAGTGGATCATCAACTTGAAACGCACATACTTCATAATAAACTATACAGTATATATATTGAAGTGGGATTACTCCTTATCGTTTTACCCCTTAGTGGATCATCAACTCGGGTCGTACTGATTTGTGTGGAGGACTTTTGTTTTTCTGAGGCAAAAAGTGGCTGTTATATACTAACTCATGTTTTAATATTCAATCTCATTCCTTATTAACAAAACAAATTAATAGAATATAAAATTAACTATCAATTGCATATAAAAGGAATTTGGATCGGATATAATTAAAAAATTAAACTGTAGATAAAAATTTGTATCAGACTGTTAAAAGAGTCAAAATTTGTTAGATGGTGGTCCAAATTCTAAATTAAATGCTCAATGTTGTATTTTGTGAGACATGGTGTAGTATTTTCACATTAGTATCTGATCAAAATCGAATCTAATATGGTGACTTTGGGTATGTGCCCATCGCATACGGCCTTTAATACGAAACTAACTCTAAATTGTAAGAGATATGAGCAATCACTATATACATACAGTGACGGACGCAGAAAAAAAATATTGGTATGAGTTGAAATTCTCCAACTTCCGAAAAAAGAATTTTTTTTCGTAGAGGCTTAAGCCCCTCCCCTCCTTAGTGTGTGTCTGCCCATGCATCTATACACATCTACAAAGTAAAAGAGAAAATGGGTATTCCTGATGCTAAAAATCTGGGGACGTTTCAATAGTTTGAATCTATCGCACTTGATTTATCAAGTATCGCTTACCTAAAATGTGTTGTTTGCAAACTATTGCACATGAACTTAGATAATTATTTAGTATATAGCAACTACAAACTTCCCAAAAAATTGCTGTGCGTTGAAAACATTCGTCTATGCTTCAATACTACTCCAAGGACTTCAGTCATGGAAAAAGGGAAAATGTAAAATAAATATTTAAATGATTTGGTCCAAGAATGAGCTGGAGAAGAGAAAGAAAAATGTATCTTGTCAAGACAGTTGCCTAGTCAATTTCCGTGTCGGCCCCGTTAATACGAGCTTAGGCAACCAAACTTGCTGGCTCTATGTATCGATTTTGTGACAAGAAACTCGATAATATACAGGATCATCATCGGTGTCTTGTATTGCGAGGTGGCCACTGGTGTCTCGTATAATGCCAACAGTTAGTCATATTTAGGGGGTGTTTGGCTGAGTTTACTTTAAAGAGCTATTTCAAGAGTTTATAAGATATAATGTGTCATGAGATTATAAATCGTCAATAGTAGTTAAGCTTATAATGCTTTGGTTTTATATCATTTTTATTTTTATTTTTATTTTTATTTTTATTTTTATTTTTATATTTGAGAAAATGATAATTAATTATTATATACTACACCAGCAAATCTAGTTACAACAAGCTGATATATGTTTCAAGATTTCTTCCCTCATCATGGATCTGTATTTGAAGTGTGTGTCTTATCTTGAATGGATGATATGGTACCTTTGGATTTGTTTATACATTATTTGGCCCGATATGGTACCTTTGGATTTGTTTATACATTATTTGGCCCAAAAGTTCATTCCCAAAAAGAATGCATTGCATTCAGTCTGCAATGGCCTCTGCCTAGATTCCATGTATGTGGCGGGGTCCTAGTTTAAAATCTGGATTAAGCTCAATTTTAAAAAACACAAACATTTTCCAACATATAAATTCCTTTGCATAGGATAATTTTGTTTTCTCTTAAAAGCCTAATCTATTACATCTATAAATAAAGGGAGAATTCTTTGAAAAATTATAAAAATACTATTTTGGAGGAAAAATATGGACCAATAGTTCATATTTGATTTTAATCATTGGTTCATATATGTAGTTGAGTTGGTGAGTCATTTTAATTTCTTATTTTTTAATTTTTTAATTAGCTACAAATTTGATAATATAAATAACTTATATAGAAGTACTATTTATAGCTTTCAGGATATATGTTTGTCGCTTTCATAATTAACAAATTATGAAAATTATGTTTATGACAAAAAATAAGATCAAATGAGAGTATATTAAATACATAATAATTGGTCTTCATGATTAATAAAAATTATTAATTGTAACTTAGCGGTTTCATAACATGCATGACAATTTAGCAATTTCATTTTAATCTATACATGCATGACACATTAAGATCATAACAATAATTTTCTCAATCTTTCTCTATAATTGTTTTGTTCTATTCTTAAATTGTTGTTATGCACATCTATGAATATCATAATTTATATTATAAAATTATTTTCCATCTCAAATAATTCACTCGCAACAATTAGGCAAAATAAATGGTCATGCATCACACAGATATAAGTATAAATGTACGTTTTCTTAATAAAATTTATGAAATTTTTAGAATTATTTTATCTATATGATTTTTGTAATATTTTTGTTCTGCAGAATATTGAGATATTGCCGACTCTTATTTACATGTTTATATGTGGATCATTTTTAGTAAGAAAAACGGTTTGACAAATGAAAAAAAAGAAAAAAAAATCAAAGTATTTAATTTGTTGTATGACTTAGTATTCAATTTGTTGCATGACTTGGTATTTAACGATGACGATGGTATTTGTGATTCCATCGTTAATCTTGTCTATTTTTTTTTCTCAAAATTTATGATATAATATATTATTTTGATCAAAACAAGTTATATTGGCACACCAAAAATTATATATCTATATATAAATATGCTTATTATATACTAATGCATATATATTCAATTATTAGTTTACATAATGAAATAATATGATATATTATTTTTGAACTTTATGATATGATATATTATTTTGACCAAAGCATCTTTTTTTTTTAATTATCTTTTTTGGCTTTAAAACTTTTTTCTCATTCTCTATTTTAATTTTTTATTATTCCACTAGGGCTTAAGAAATCAGCACATAACAACACAATATGTGTTTCTTACTTTTTCATGAAAGAAACAATATATATTTTACAAATGAATAATGTGTAAATATTTATTAGTTGAAAGATACGCTGATTATAGAAATTCAAAATTGACTAAAAACGATTTCGTTCTCATATCCTTCCATCATACCAATCACCACTAAATAAATGTGTTTCTTGAAACTCGCCGATCTCAAATCACTAATTTACAACTGTAAAAAATAAAGCAAATTAAAAGCTCGTGCATCGCATGGAGAAGAAAGCTTCAATACATTTTCTTTTATTTCCCCACTTACTTTTGTTTAGTCATCTATATTATACACATGTCATGCCATTTTAAAAACCCACTTGCTTAAATTGGTCTTTTCAACACAATTCTCACATGAACAAGCACAAAATTAATGGATTAGTGTCAAGTTTTATTGAATTAATGTCTTTATCGCTAATGTTGTCTATAAACAAATATTTCAAAATTTATGATATAATAGATTATTTTGATCATAACATGTTATATTGGCACACCAAAAACTATATATCTATATACAAATAGACTTATTATATATTAATGGTTATACCTTCAATTATTAGTTTACATATTGAAATAATATGATATATTATTTTTGAACATTATGATATAATATATTATTTTGATCAAAACATCTTTTAGGCTTTAAAACTATTTTTCTTATTCTCTATTTCAATTTTTCATTATTCCACAAGGGCTTAAGAAATCTGCACGTAACAACACAATATGTGTTACTTATTTTTTCGTGAAAGAAACAAAATTTATGTTGTTGATATATTGCTTTTTGATATTTTACAAATAAAAATTGTGTAAAGATTTATTGGCGGAAATATACGCTGATTATAGAAATTGAAATTGACATAAAAATGATTTCACTCTCATATCCTTCTATCATACCAATCACCACTAAATAAATGTATTTCTTTAGACTCATTTATTTCAAAGAACTAATTTACAACTGAAAAAAATAAAGCAAATTAAAAGCGCATGCATCGTATGGAAAAGAAGGCTTCAATACATTTTATTTCATTCCCCCCACTGACTTTTGTTCAGTCATCTATATTATACACATGTCATGCCATTTAAAAAACTCACTTGTTTGAATTGGTCTTTTCAGCACAATTCTCACAAGAATACGCACAAAACTAATGGTTGGTATCAAACTTTATCGGGTTCGTGTCCGTATCGTGTCGACCCGGTAAGAATACGATAATTTCGGATTGGACTCGAGTTGGGTTTGGGTCGGTTTCGGATAATCCGTTAATAATTAATATTGTTATTTTAGTTATTTTTTATTCTTTTAGTTAGGGTTAGGTTTTTAATTTTTATAACTTTAATTATGAATTGATCGTGTCGTTATCGTGTGATTGTAGTATCGTGTCGGGTTAGTATTGTTATCGTGTTGTTATGGTGTCATGTCAACGTGAATAGATTAATTACAATATTTCATTTGTTATTTTTACAGATTAATTCATAATAATAACTTATTAATGCATCATAATTAATTAATTACAAATTAATTATTCACCATAATTAATATTGATTACATATTATTTAAATTAAATATTATTTATAATTGAAAAGGGTAAAAAAGTCATTACACACCTTACCTATGATATAATCATACCTACAAATACTCTATTTATTTTTATTCTACTTTCTATCTTACCTACCAAACAACAAAGTCCATCGTAACTCCCTATAATACTATATATATTTGATCTTAAAAGGTCCCTGTACTATTTTTTTATCTTATTAATTGATTTTTTTAAACTCTTAATTGATATTTATTAGAAATTACACATTTTTAGAATATTAATTCAGAAGTTAATACATTTAAAAAACAAACTAAACTTTCAAACGTCTACATGTTCAACAGCCGCTAATGGAACTAAATATTGTGCATTCACAGTTTCAACAACGGGGAAATAAATGTAATCTCCACAAATGTGGCCATGGATGGACATATTCTCCAAAAGTTGCCAACATCCAACCTACACCTTCTGCAACTGGTTTTGGACTTCTAAGGCTTCCAAAATGCTATCAAGCCATCTGAAAATACCAAACCAAACTCAGGACAACCAAGATAGCAGGTGAGGTGAAATGTAATTCAATATCATAGACTAGCATAGCATGGCTTCCAAAAAAGTACCACTTCATAACAAATACTGCATGTCGATAGAGTTGAGAAGAAACAACACATAAATAAATAGAACCAATGAGAAATAATCATTAAACTGGAATTAGAAGTTAAGAACTGGATCAAGACAACGATAGGTAGAAGGAATTCTTTTGCCCAAGAGCTTTGGGGTTGACCCTCAAACCAAGGGTCCTAGACGAGTTTCCTCCTCTTCAGTAGGCATTTGACCTGGGCAAGGAAGCCCACACAGGAGCTTGCAACCCAAAATAACTAACAATAGGATTAACTAATAAATAATAAGAAATTAGGGAAAGCCCCTACTCTGACAGAACGCCTGATGCCCCCTGTGGATGTGAACAGTTGTACACATAATATATGATGGCTAGCATATGATATTTCAGTCCAGACTAGTACTCTTGGCTTCAGGAACTTCGACATGAACATTTTGATAGGAATACTAGATAGCTCTAATTTCATATATGCTCATGATTTGTACAATGGGACAAAGTACAAGGGCCATGAAATTTTCACAAAATGTCACATCAAACAGAAGACATACCCTTCAATGCCTGGATTAGCAGGGAAGAATATATTCTTCAGCCCCAACTTTTTAGCTACTAAAGCAGTTGTCTCCCCAATGCACGCAACAGCATTATCCCACTGTTGCCCTTCTGGTATTAAGCTGACCCAAGCACTGTAGAGAATGACATCACATATGCATAAGGTAAATAGGTAAACAAGATTTCTAAAGGGATCGATTAGAGGCACTCCAATATAAATAAAAGGACTTAAAAAGATTATGTGATTGGGTCTACAAGAAATTACATATTAAGGAGAATAATTCAAAAGGTTGGTAAAAAGAGAACATAAAGTTACCGAATTGCAGAAGGTGATGCTACAGCTATAACAGGAGCAACAAGTGCCTGATCTAAAACCATTTGATCCACATGACTAACGGGTTCCTACATGAAACACAAAATACATCAAGGTAATCCAACTAATTAAAGCACAAATGTTTGGTTTTACAATAATATATGATCTATCAGGACTCGTAGCAAGTGTAATTGCCACCTTGCTTTCCTGAGCCAAGATATATTACAACTCCACATGCATGAGAAAATAATTAAACAAATATACAAAACTCAATTTGAATACATTGAAGTTCATCCTAACAATTGGAATCCAACCCAACACCTTCAAATTAATATGAGAGTGTTCTGCCTCCAACCTAACACCTTCAAATAATATGAGAGTACTGCCAAGCAGAAGTATTTGTTTAAAATCTTCAAAAGCCTTCTAGACTTTATCCCAAGTCTCATAAAATAAAGTTAAATTGTAATGGTGCATGAAGACTTGGTTGTCTTGCGCGACACATTTCCCCTTCTCTTTCTCAGTTCATCAAAATACTTGCCCAAGATGGAGTGTCAAACCTAGAATAAAGTTAAACTCTACAAGACTTGAGGTATATTATTAATGTTACATGACTGAATTCTTATCCATTAAAATTCTCAATAAAGAATAGATATATGATCTAGAGCAGATATCATCTTGCTCTCCGCCAGTGCGGAGAAGTGTGATCTACACGAAACAAAGCCCTACATGAGTAATAGGGAAAAGCAGAAATAATTCTCTAATTGAAGACCAACTAAAAGATTGCATTCTTTTGCTCGCTGTATTTCTGGCCACTAAGGCGCTAACAATAACTAAATGGCATGAAACTAATATAACACAAGTATCATACCGTAGTATATGTGTTTAATCTCATAACTTCAAATCCACGCTTCGCAAGTCCTTCCTCTAAAAATGAAAGCCATACATTTAGTTGAAATTAGTTATAATACTCTATAAAAAGAGGTTTTATGAGTGTCAAAAAATCCAATACTGACTTCAGTCCGTATTGAATTATGATTTTGATTACATATTTCATGTACTGCAAAGCAGATGATATATTCTAACAGAAACAGCTGAAAACTCAACTTTCGCTGCAATGATTTTTGTTTTCCAAGGTCAATTTTATCATTCTACCATCTGCAACTACTTTGTATTTATCCTTGCTATAGAAACATGGCAATTCATATTTCTAGAGAAGTGGATTCAACAAGTTCATGTGGCCTCTTGGATTTCAAAATAACAAAATTTGCATGTCCCTGATATTTTAATAAATTGCAAGCACAAAAACAAGTGGCCAAGAGAAGGAGCGCAATACCAGCAGCAGACATCTTAAAGAGCAAGAACTCAAATACTCTTAATGACATGCATGTACATGAACGTTAGATAAAGTTTAAAGCATTTGTTTCTACATATCTAGATCAACTTCTAAAATATTTAAACTAGGAACATTAATTAATCAATTTCAAGTTACATCATACTTTTTCAACAAATATCTTTGTTCCCTTATAGGTAATCTGTAAATATAATTGTGAAAAATCAAGAATGACAGGGAACAAAACACATAATTTCAGCACTCACCAATCTCATTACTAGCTTTTGCTGATGCAGGGTACAAAACAGTGCACCTTGCATTTCCAAGTTTAGGAAGCTCAGCTGCCAAAACCTTGCCAATAGCTGAAATTAATAATGAAATTTACTTAGCTTCAATCTGACTGGTATATAAGCTTGTTAATGACTCAGTCTATATGGAAGAATATTACACACTGAACAAAGGCATTCACATATGAGCACCCTCACCCTCTTTAGTAGTTACTTATATTGCAGAAATCAGAAACTAGCTTAAAACACCTTTGGATGGTACAAAAGCTACATTCAAGCTTTCTTTAAGAGATGGCCTGATTTTCCCAAATATACTTGATGTACCAGCTCCCACAACTCCAACCCTAACATTTGGAGTTCCTGCGGCTCTGAAGATCAAAGAGAAAAGCTAACGAAATCAGTCAACAGGATATCAACAGAACCTGCCGATAGCAATTTAATAAGAGACTCAATGTTAGAGATTGATTCCTGCGGATTAGAAGAGAAAATCTCATAGTTTCTTTCCCTATCTTGTTTCCTAATTAGCTGACTGATTTGGACAATCTAGCCATGCTGTAAAACAGAAGGAATAAGCAATGCCTGGACATTGGTTCTATTGAAAATAAAACTAGAGGAACAAGCACATTTGCACAAGAAAAAAAGTCAGTGCCAGACTAGGGCCCTACTTGAGTATTTCTACGCAAATGCCAAGAAAGCTCCTGCCATGGAGACTTGGAGCCAAACCAAGATTGATGTTTTGGGCCATGAGACTCATGATAATGAAAATTGAAATGTTTGTCCAAGAAAATTGAATAATTGATGGTTGAAACATCTACTCAATGTCAAACTTGAAAATCACCTGACGAATTTCAGATCATCATTTGAAATATGATGTTAATTGTTTTGGCAACCCACAGACCACTAAGTGATTTTCCTGAGCGCTTAGAAATAATTACAATATATCTTAAAGTCCTGATAAGGCAGCTGAACCTTACGT
Source organism: Monilaria moniliformis (assembly GCA_034509125.1). Taxonomy (NCBI): domain Eukaryota; kingdom Viridiplantae; phylum Streptophyta; class Magnoliopsida; order Caryophyllales; family Aizoaceae; genus Monilaria; species Monilaria moniliformis. Next base: position 68,183 of record JAYDZE010111036.1, read on the forward strand.
CCAAGCATCAAGAAAAACAGTGCCAGCTTCAGGTGAGGTTATGACGATCCAATCAAATGAATTACCTGAAGCATAATTAATAATCAGATAGAAAGTACATATAAATAAGTAAATTATTATATATATTACTAAGGAAACCAGTACAAAGAACAACACAATTTGATTTGGTCTAGAAACTGCAGAGAGAGAGAGAGAGAGAGAGTGCAGGCCATCTAGAACAGTAACTTAAGTTTTTAGAAGAAGAAAAATAAATATCCAATAGTCCCTCGTACACACATCCATTGATCATCTCTCCAGAACATAGCACACATAATTCACAAGTTGCGTGAGAGCTGCTCCATTCAGAATGATCACAACATCATTCTAGTAATACATGGGAATGACTACCCAAGAAACATCATTTTTATCCAATGGTTCATTTTTATTTTCTTTTCTTAGGTAGAATTGATTGGAGAGGTAAAAGGATGCCAATGTCGATCAATATCACTTGTTCGAAAAGAAAAGTGAAAATTTATGTTTTAGCTTTTATCTATCCTTTTCCACATTAAACACATAAATGAAATCTCTCAAGAGTCATAAGACATAAGGGCAATGCAATGACACTCATACTTTGCTTGTATATGACAAACAAAATGAAATCTTTTCCATCAACCATCACTTAGAAGAAAACCGTAAGCCATGCAATCATGTACATCTTACTGCGTAGTAAACAAGAAAGCTTGTCAAAACCAGGCAACTGGCTATGCTGAACAAGAGGAAGCTCTAGACAATCAATGCCACAATTTGCCTGAAAGATGACAAACATTACAGCTTCAGACCATTGATAAATTGCTTGAAAGAGTCTATTCATTCAGAAAACGCTAACACATCCCCAGTCATAATATTCACAGATTAGCTTGCCAAAATTTTATACTTATTAATTACATTCTGTAATAAAGAATGAAATAGTTCTAAATTATAGATTGAACATATTCATACAGTAGAAACGAGTTTTTAAGTTATTTCAGAAGAAAACTGTATTCCTACTTCAATGGCTGATCTTTCTATTTTTACCTTTACTTAAAATTTGTCCACTTCTTCACAAAAATGATACATGAAAGCATCACGATTTTGGTGGTATAATAGACATGGCCTCACAAAACTTTTGCAATACATATAACAAGAAAATTCTCCCGTAAACAGAATAAGAATTTATAGCCCCCAGTGCAGCCACATCTCATCTTGCTCACTAGAACAAAACCAAAAATTGATACCGCAGCATATTTGGCAACCGGATTTTTTTTTCCTAGCATCTTTCCTGAAATTCATCAGACCAAGAATTTTATCCAAAATAGAAAACATTCATTTGTCTGTATCCTTTGCCAAAACAAGTTCATTTTCCATAATCTGTATACCCAAACTCAGAGTATATCATGTACACATTTGATCAAACACATAAAAAAAAAAGCTCTATTAATACCAAATTTGCCAATTTATGTGTTTGCACCTTATTTTAACAATAGTTCCACATAAGAAAATAATACTAATAATTACTATTATTATCGTAATCATTTGCCCAAAATGATTGACATTGCAATCCTTATTTCAAGTACAGAAGTTCCTATATACGGGAAATGCCCAAACTTTGAAGAGGTTTGAAAAACTGATTTATGTAATTGGTAGAGTAAGGATAGAATTACCAAAGCGTCAATAAGTCTGCCATTTTTGCCGCGCTCTCTCGTGACAACAACTTTAGGATTTGAAAGGGACGTAGAAGCTGAAACCGACGCGACATTTGCGATTTTAAGGAAAATTCTTCTGTTCCTAAACTGCCAAGAAGAAGACGCAGACGAAGACGATGACCACCGGACCAGATGGGGAGAGATCGGAGAGAATGTGGAGAGAGAGGTTTTAGCCATCAGTTCGAGGGGTAGTCGGCATAGATTTTTTTTGTTTTATGCTGCTATAAGAAAATCAGTTTGTGGTTTCTAGTAATAAGGCTGTCGGTTCTTTTAAATATCAGTTTGCATAATAATATTTTAATAACTGAAAATCGAACTGACTGCCACATTCGGTTTACCGAATATTAGCTCGTGCCGGCTCGGTTAACTAAATACCGACTGCGGGCGCTGCGGGTTTGGCGGCCCCGTGGCGGCAATACTGCACGTCAGGGCGGGCGGCAGCGGTGATACGTAGTTTTGATATGAAGAAGGAAGAAGATCAATTTTTTGATAGTAAAAGAGAGAATGAATACACAATCATGAATCCGAGCATCATTAGGAAGATTGAGCTTATACGCAACTGATCCCACTCTATCCACCATTTGATAGGCCCCATAAAACTTGGGCCAAACTTGTGATGATGCCCACACATGGATGTTTGCCTATACTGCTGCAGGTTTGAGTCATACCCAATCACCAATAGTATAAACTCTATCCACCCGCCTTTTATCAGCTTGAGTTTTCATTCGAGCAGCGGCCTTCTCTAAGTTAGTCTTCAAAAACTGGATCGTAACATCTCTATCCCTTAAGAAAATATCAATGGCCGCCATATTGAAGAGCTGCTAGATGAACTTGGGCAGGCAATGTGGTTTCCCAAAATAGATTTGTGTTCTGGTTACTGGCAGGTGAAAATGGTGGAAGAGGATATTCCCAAAACTGATTTTAAAACTCATGAAGGGCACTATGAATTCATGGCGATGCCCTTTGGATTGACTAATGCTCCTGGCACATTTCAAGATCTTATGAATTCCATCTTTAGACAGTTTCTAAGACAGTTTGTTTTAGTATTCATTGATGATATTCTTATATACAGTAGCAGCAAGGAGGATTTTGTTAATAATCTTTAGCTGGTATTGCAAGTGATGAGGGATAACAGTTTGTTGGCCAAGAGATCTAAATGTACATTTCGATGCCAAGAAGCTGTTGAATATCTTGGGCATGTTATTTCAGTTTATGGTGTAGCAACTGATGCTTAGAAGGTGAATGATGTGGCTAACTGGCCAATACGTACTTCTGCCAAACAAGTGAGGAGCTTATTAGGCCTTACAGGCTATTATAGGAGATTTGTCAAAGGATATGGTATGTTAGCTAAGCCTCTGGTGGATCTTTTAAAGTCCAGTTCTTTCATATGGAGTGCAGAAACTCAGCAAGCTTTTGAACAGTTGAAGAATGCAATGATCTCAGCATCTGTCTTGGCTTTACTAGATTTCTCCAAAACATTTGTTTTAGAAATAGATGCTTCGGGTAGTGGAATAGGGAAAGTTCTTATGCAGGATGGTCACCCAATTGCCTACATCAGCAAGCCACTCTCCCCAAGACATCAACTATTATCAGCTTATGAAAGAGAGCTCTATGCCATCTTATTTGTTGTTAAGAAATGAGACCATTATCTCCAAACCAAGAAGTTCATTATCTTATCTGATCACCACAGTTTACACTACTTGCTTGAACAGAGGTTAAAAACACCAACTCAACAGGCTTAGATGACCAAGTTAACGCAATTTGAGTATAAAATTAATTACAAGAAGGGGTCTGAAAATGTTGTTGCTGATGTACTGTCACGAATTCCAGAGAAGCCCATCTTAATACTTGCTTCCTTCATGATTCCATTGGAATTATTACATAGAATCAAAGCTACATGGGACATTGATCTCCATTTGCAGCAAATACTCTTGGCTATAGCTCATGATCCAGCATATCATCCCAAATTCTCTTTTATCAATAACTAGTTGAGGAGAAAATGGAAATTAGTGGTAGGTAATGACCCTCAACTGAGGCAACAAATTCTACATGAATTTCATGCTTCCTCATTAGCTGGACATTCAGGTACATTATCTATTTATAAATGGTTCTCTGCCATATTATATTGGCCTGGTTTAATCAAGGAGGTTAGAGAGTTTATCTGCAATTGTTTGATCTGTCAGAGGTACAAGTCAGACACCTTAGCTCCAGTAGGATTGCTCCAGCCCCTGCCTAAACCTTCATTTAAATGTAAGAAAACGACGTCGTTATTATTTTATTTTGGGCTATTGGTCGCTATTATCACGAACTATGGTCGAATTCCGGAATTTCCCACAAACTCACGAACTTTGGTCGTGTTTGGAATTTTCCACATTTGACAATTCCGGTTAAATGTACACCTGCTAAAGCAGAGTAAATGTTAGTCTACAAATTATCCAATCTTTTCAAAACATTGTATGAATATGCATTTCCAGCACTACCAACTTCCTCACTCACTTGGCAATTTCTCCATACATCCTCTAAAATACTAAAATAAACCCAAATTCAGATTACGACACTATTCAGAAACACAAAAAAGAATCAAAATTAACCGAACTTTCCTCTCATCCCGTATGTTTCAATCTGTCACGAATCCGACCATCCGTCGATGCATCTGCCTCGTGAAACAACGTCACAGTTGATGTTGCAGGTGGGCTTTTGTTTTTGCCCATGTCATGCCACATAATGTCAACGTAAGGAGTAATTAGGACACATAGATAATCCGACAAGCCACGTCAGAATCGATTTCGTCGGAATCGTCAAATGTGGGAAATTCCAAACAACGACAAAGTTCGTGATTTTACGACCAAGTTTTAAGTTCATGGAAAAATATGGAATTCGGCCATAGTTTGTGATATTAGCAACCAATGGCCCTTTTTATTTTAGTACCAAAACAATGTCGTCTTTTTACATTCCAATGCCACTTCAGCTTTAATTTTGCCACATCAGCTATGATTTGGATGATTGTAGGAAATCCCAAACAACAAGAAAGTTGATGATTTTTGCGACCAAGTTTTAAATTCGTGGGAAAATCTGGAATTCGGCCAAAGTTTGTGATATTATAGTCCAATTGCCCTTATATTTATGGTGGTCGATCGCCTCACCAAGTTTGCTCACTTCATTGCCTTATCTCGCCCCTTCTCTACAAAGCAAGTAGCTATAAAATTCCTCCATCGGGTCTTTAAACTACACGGTATGCCGCATACAACCACCAATGATCGAGGTTCTATATTCCTCAATCAATTTTGGAAGGAGTTGTTTGCTCTACAAGGGGTGCAACTACAATATTCAACAGCTTATAAGCGAACTTGTAGTTGCACCCCTTGTAGAGCAAACAACTCCTTCCAAAATACGACCTTTCATACAAGTGCTACTACAATATTCAACCGCTGTTTACAGTGCTACTTACGCCGTGCTATTGGCGATCTCTAGCCTACTTTGTACAATACGACCTTTCATACAAGTACTAAAATAACACGTTTTGAAGCTCTTTATGGGATTTCACCTCCTGTTCATCTAACTTATTTCCCATCGGATTCTAATGTGGCTGTTGCGGACCTATTCTTGCGGGATAGGAAGGCCAATATCCAAGTCCTTAAGTTCAATCTTCAATGGCTAATATCCAAGTCCTTAAGTTCAATCTTCAATGGGCGGCTGCAAGGATGAAAGCTCAAGCCGATAAACATAGGGTAGATCGTTCTTTTGCTATTGGAGATTGGGTGTTGCTAAACTTCAGTTGTACCGGCAGCACACCATACGCAAGCAGTCGCATAAATTCGAGCCTAAATATTTTGGTCCCTACCAAGTACTGGATAAAGCTGGGGCGGTGGCTTATAAGCTCAACTTTCCACATGATGCGCAGATTCATAATGTTTTTCACATTTTCCCAATTGAAGCCCAGTTCACCTCCTCGAGGGCGTGCAAGTGGAGCTGGAAGCCGTTGGAAGTCATTGGGACAGTTAGAAGCAGGGAGAATAAGTGAAAGTGCAGTTAACTAATGAAAGTGAGAGTATTAAGTTGAAAACAAGTTAAATAGAATTAGGCAGCTATAATGAGCTGGCAGCCACGTCAGCTGAAGTTTGTTAGAATCGGTTAAGCTAGCTGGATATATTCCTCTTGTAACGAATTGTAACAGATTCCGATTAGAAAATATATAAACTCTCTGGTGAGAGGTGTGGAGTTATTATGGTGAATAGTTACAGTTTCCAACGTATGTTGTGCATTTTGCGTTCAATCTCTATCACCATCCCTCATTAAATGTCACATTTTGCCATTTCGGAAAATGTATCATTTCATTTTTACTATTTTTGTTAAGTAAATCTCACTATCTCATTTTACTAACATTACATTATAAAACTAATATATAAAAATGAAAATCACATTCCATTTAACTTTTTCCATCCACATTTTCTTACATTTCTTAAAACTCATATCGTTCCTAAATGAAATATTAGGACGGACGAAAAGAGTAACAACGTAGGAGAATGACTCTCCATCTCTCTCTTTCTCTTATCTTACTCCTTTTTTGTGTTAAAAAAATACTATTTTTAGAACACTAACAATATAAAAAGCACAAGGACCCATTAAATAAACGAACGTGAAAGATGCATTTGCAAACACATGGAAGTTTAAGAAGCTGTTTATGAATGTCTCTGTTATAATACAATCCACTGTTGCATGTATTTGTTCAGGGCTTTTCCCTAGGACCAGATGAACTACCATCGCATTGAGAATTAAATATATACTTGAATACATGTATAATACACAAATCCGAATTCCTTCTATTATTCCGAGCAGTATTGATACTAGACACTGAGCTTTGGATGGAAATCCGAGTTGATGAAGGGCTTTGTGAACTCATCTACACAAGCCATCCGTATACGTTCAGGAGTTGCTGGATTATCCAGACAAAACCATTCATTAAGACCAACCTCTGCCCTCGCAGCTATGATAGCATCCTTGATTGCGAAGAATACAGCGGATGCCAGAAAGAAGGGCGGCTCTCCCACAGCTTTGGATGAGTGGATTGCCTTAGGATTTGGGGCACCCTAATAAACATGTGTCCACAATGTAAACAACAAAATTTATACATGGGTTTTGAATCCATAATGCAAACAACAAAATATGCAGTTTATGCAACGAAATGACAAGGTACAAAAGTATCTCCAACAAACAGATTATTAATTGCCATAACTAAACCAATTAAAATAGGTATAGGATACCACCATTTCCCCCCACTGACTTAACCACAGGAGAATGAAGGGGAAAAAGTTATACTGCATAAAAGACTTTTGGCAAGCGAAAAGAACAAGATGACATCACATTATTCATGGATTCCTTAAAATCTGATTACAGCTTTTTTAACATAGTTATGGGTTAATATCTCTTGCTCTTCTTTATCTCTCTACATCTCTACATCTCTCAATTCTACCTCTATATCCTTTCTTCCTCCTATGTATCATCATGTAACCATGACTGGTGACTGGTTAGTATTGTGACAACCATAGCTGAGCTTTTAAGTGAAGAAACAAATAGTCTAAATAAAAGATCATAGCAGTTTGTTTTTACAATTCTTTTAGTGAAAGCTAAAGCATCTGTACAGTCACTTGATCAATCCAGAAATAGGGAACTACAAAGTCCAGAAGTAGTAGGGTGTCTTCTTTATTCACTCTAGCAAACAAAATGATAGATAAAGCAAACATGATTAAAAAGTTGGGCATGGTGGATGATGTGCAGATAATACACAAACCACAAACCACAAAGGTGCAAACAATGTAAAGAGAGAGGAAAACAATTGCAAAGTGACAAACTTGCTTATTTAGAGAATACTTGAGGGAGCTGAAGCCTATCATGACATTTTCTTCAATATTGCAGAAAGAAAATTAACACCTTTAGCCACCAGTAACTAATACCCAAGGAGGCAGAAAAAGGTGTTAGCATGTTTACCTTAAGGAGGGAGATACTGAATTTCAATGGGACGTCATTCATGGATGGAATCTTGTAACTTCCAGGACCACAAGTGTAAAGACATCCTGCTGGTAACCACTTATGAGCAGGATCGCCCCATTTGAGCTCTTCCAGAGCCACCCATCCAAGACCTTGTACAAATGCCCCTTCAATCTGTCGTGAAGGACAAAATGAATTCTACAAATGAGAAAAAACTGAATTTTTTTATTGGATAGCAGGCAATAACGAGAATAGAGGAAATAGATAGTACAGTTGTAGACAATGATGAATACATTATTCCGAATAATATCAGTACAGCATCCAATGCATTTGAGTTCAAATTAACACTCTCCTAATTTCAATAGTATTAAGTCAGTTAAAACCATAAGAGATCAGCCAATTTTCCGCTGTTGAGTGTCCACTCCCAATTGAAAAAACACGCCCAAGGCTAGGATAAGCTGTGCAACACTAAATGATTTGAAGAAAGGTAGAGGTGTTTGATGGAAGACCTTGAAATTACTGATTTTATCAAGGCTATTAAATGGTGATCTCCTAAGACTAACTAGCCCCAAGCAGTCTAGCTCTGCCCTGGAAAACTAGGTAACGTAATATATTCTCTTGCCACAAAAGCATCCCACTCTAGGTAAGAGATTCACTCATCTTAGCATAAGAAATATTAGTTATTTATTTCTCCAAGGATAGAGCTAAACATGAATGTTGTTCCTGTCGACACTTCCTACAAGTGTATAACCACAAGTTGGATAATGTACCAGAAGGTATTGTGCTCTGAAGTAGATTGTGGAAGGCTTCTCCGCGTCTGTCACAGGGATCCAGTTTTCTTTTTTATGGGTCAAACTAATAAGTTTCTAATATGTTTATCTGGCGTCCAAAGTCATATGGTTTCAAGGTGTATCACATCGGCCCCTGTTGCCGACAAGTCCATTTCCAAGTCAGTTTAAGATGGTTAATTTTGTTTTATTTTTAGGACATCATGTTCCAGTTCATAATGTTTTAGAGGATCACTAATAAGATGAATTGGAAAGATATATCTCATTACTCAACTAATACAGATGGGAAAATATGTCAAATCAATTTCTTATATTTGAAAAGAGTAACTTATATATATTTGACAGAAAAATTATGCACTTATGCCATGATTATGACTGATAACTTCTTTTGACATACAACAAAGCAAAACACCTGATCTTGCAACAATGGTTCTTTTTTTTTTTCTCCCCCAAAAATGGATGCATCAACCCTTTTTTTTCGAGAGAAATTATACTATTAACAGAACCATAGATGAGGGAAACTAGAAATTCAATATGTCGGTGATGAACTTTATACAAAGAAGCAGGGAGCAAACCTGTCCAACATCAATAGCTGGATTCAGCGGAAGCCCAAGATCCAAAATCACATCTGCCTGCCTTGTATGGAAGTCTCCTGCCAATGTGTCAATTTCAACCTCAGCAAGTGCTGCCCCATAAGTGAAGTACCTGAATGGAGTCCCTTTACCAGCTCCCCAATCAAAGCCAATATCAGGCGTTCTATAAAATCCATGAGCAGAAAGGTCTATCCGCTCCATGTAGCATGCACTGACGAGCTGATATTGAAAGTAAACACTTGATGTGATTGACTAAAAATTGATCATTTCATCATCATACATAAAATTCTGCATGATGAGTCATGCAAAATGTGTATTTCAGAAGGTAAATAACATATAGAGATGACAGGCATGTATCTAGCTATTAAGAAGGAATAAGAAGACGAAACAAGTGACAATTTAAAGCTTAAAATGCAGAACTTTGACGCTGTCTGCACATACCCCTATATCCAGTTCGCATCAGCCTCCAGTTCGTCAAGCTTAGCCCATTAATAGTTCTTCCATATACAGTTAGATGCCAAAATAGCATCAGTATATATTACAAATAACTTTTTGTATATTTATAAGATATTGATTAGGATATCTCATGAAATAAACATGGCGAAGTAAGACACAACACAGGGTTGCTAGATCTTGTGTCGAGGCTGAATACATAGCTATGGCTCACACTGCTACTGAGATGATTGGGGTAAACAATCTGCTTGAGGAATTGGGGTTCACTTACAATGAACCTTTGCTCTTGTGAGGTGTTTATTCAGTTAATCGGGTGTAATTTTACTCTACACTCAAAACCTACAATTACGTACACCAAATATATTTCCTACACCAAATATATTTCCTACACATCATGTCCAATTATCCTTTTCCTGAGTTTAGAACCAACTCTTGTCTAGTTTCTCAGCATCAAACTTTTCGAATGTGTTCGAATTCCACAGGAGACATTTTATTAGGCTGAACAAGAACCAATTTGGGCTGTTATCCCTATAGAACTATTAGGTTTTTATGCTTCATACAGAGAGAAACTTTTACTTGAATGAATCTTCATGATCATTTTACGTCTATTTTTTCAATTCCAATTAATGTTTCAACATGCCAGCATACACCACAAGAATGGCAATTTTCTATCAAAATATACATATCTATTTTCTTGTTTTCAGCAACACAAAAGAAAACAAATCTCATAAAAATGTTAGTAATCTGCAAAGCAGAGATGGAAGATGCAGTAGTGAAACTCACTAAAATAAAAACAGTAAAATTATTACCTCGGCAAACGAGACAAAATTGTGTTTTGATGCTATAGGTTCCATGCGTGCTTTTATCTGCTCACATGCATCTAAAACTGCAGCACCATATATATCAGAACTTGCAGAAGCAGCTGTTGGTGATGCATTTGGAACCTAGTTAAGGTAAGTATACAAGAAACATTATTTCTTTTTAAATACAGAGTTAAAACATCCAAAATAATGGCTGTAATAGATGCATCTTTCAAGCAACAAGCATTAGTGGAAGGGCAGTAGGCAAACATATTATATTGTCCTGACACAGGTGAATTTCTGGTCCTTCAATGATACTTTCTAAAAGAAGATAGATAATTTTAGACTTACTCATCAAATAAAAAGGTTCAGAGAATTGAGAAAGTGCATATACAATGTGCCCCTAAAGGCATGAACTTTCAAGAAACCAGAGTTGGATAAAGGAACATAAAGTCATCCAAGAATGTACCAAACCATAAGTTATTTCAGATTATAAAATGCATAAATCCAAAACATAACATTTGTTAGCCTCCAAGTCATTGAGTTTCCCAGAGAGTTTTAATTAGACCAATGAGTTTCAGTTCAATATAATTTTCCTATTTTAGCATTGACTATTTAGAATTTGTACGCAATGGGGCACTGCCGATTTTGATTTTCTAAAAATAATAACAAACATAAAAAAATAGTGAGCAGATTCAAACTATATGCTATAAGAAATGTTTTAATACATGAAACAATGGGTAGAGTGAATGTAGCCGAGAAAGAAACAGTAGGAGTTAATCCTTATCCTTGTAGTTGGAATTATTACTGCAGAATCACGAAAACAAGTTGAATTGCAATAAGATTGGCAACCAATTTTATGTTCCACAGTCACGATGGCTGTCGCACTAATCAGCCTAGGAGCACCCACCCTGCCTTTGACCTAACTAACGTTTCTAGGTACCATAAAATCCGACCTAGGTGGCTAAAGAGTCCCTAGGGGCATATTTTATCTTCAGCAAAATGATTACCTTTTCCTGCTTCTGTTGGAAATAGATTTTAGAATTTTGAAACTGTTTAAATTAATTTATATTTTATGAAGATTTGGTGCTTTCAATTATTGAAATGAGCTATCAGAAAAAGGATAAATTATCACTTTATGTCCAACTTTCGACCATTTTTTCAAAAATGTCCATATGTTTACCTAATTAAATTTGTATAACTAACGGTCAGACTAGTCATAAAAATATCCCTCAACTCATTTCTGTGATCAGATATCAGAATTCTGACATGTATTGCCAGAAGAAATACCTGGCATTGAGGCTTTGCCACCTCAACAAGGACAACGTCAGTTTTGACGGAAAAAATGGATATTGCAATCGCCATTTCTCTATACAATCACCAAGAAACCTACACTTACACAGCATATCTTTAGCCATTTCGCTGCCCTCCCACCCCTCCAAACAGACAGCAGATTACTCATTACCATTCTCGCCACCACCAGCTGCTTTTCCAATGAAACTATTACATCTAGGTTTAGAGAACAAAAACCCTTTAAGAGAGAATTTGTCTAGGTTTAAGACCAGAATTGGATTCACTGATCGTGCTTGACAGGAGAAAGAGCTTCTTTTTCATGTCGTTCATTCTACTATAATTTCTATTTAGTTCTAGTTCTAGCGTTGAGTTCTCCTTCACTAAAAAAGATCATCAAATGAGGCATTCGATCGATCCTCTGCTGCTTTCCACGATTACGATGGTCTGGTGAGCGCGTTAATGAAGATGACTCATTTGTGCGACTCACCGGGTTGAGTTGTGTTTCCTGAGGTGGGTTGGCTGCGGTGACGCCAAAGATGAAAGGGTGGAAGAGTTGGATGTCCCCACTGCTTGAGTTTCTTATGTATCGGGTAGGAATGTTTTGAGATTGATTGGGAAAACCTGTTTCAGATTCCATTTCAGTTGGAAATTTGCAGCTGAAGGGAGGAATTCGAGAAGATCTCATGAATGTTTTTTGGGAATGTGAGAACAGGAGGAAGTGAGGGAGGGCAGCGGAAATGCGAATGAGGATTTTTATCAAGAAGGTGGTTGGTGACAACTGGAAGCTTGTATTGAGTATGGAAAATTTTACCTCCCGAAAAACAATACCGTCCTTGTTGAAGTGGCAAGGCCTCAATGCCACATATTTCTTCTAGCGGGACATGTCAAAATTATGGTATAAGGACATTTTTGTGACTTTTCCTAAACGTAAGGTATAAAATTGTATTTATTTAGACGCTGGGACATTTTTGTAAAAACGATCAAACATCAGAGAAAAAGAGATATGTACCACCAAATAAGTTGCAAATTAGGCACCCGGCAAGCTAGATTGCTAGAGCTAGACGGCACTCAGATACGCAATTTGCACGTAGCAATGTTGGCAACAATGGTCATAACCACATCTTTAGAATGACCAAGAAGAAACAGTAAATGCATATTCATTCACCTTATCTGTACTTGTCTCTGATATAAATACGGAGCTCAGCGGAATGTTGAAAGAAGACGCAGCCACCTGTGCCACTTTTGTATGCAAACCCTGCCCCATCTCAACGCCCCCATGTGTGACTAACACATTTCCATCCGTATAAACGTGGACGAGCGCACCTGCCTAGGACCCACGAGCATATGAGCAAATCAAATGTACCATCGGAAAATCAATAGGTTGAAGATACAAGAGCCTTACCTATGGGTATAAAAACAAAAGACTACCTGATTCATAAATTTTGCAGTAAAAGATATGCCAAATTTTGTAGGGATAATAGCCACTCCACGTTTCTTCCATCTATTATGAGTATTGAACCGCTCGACTTCTTTTTTAACAGCCAGAAAGTCAGAGGATGTCTTGAGTTCGTTCCAGAGACGCGCCAGGGTGCAGTTTTCAATTTTTTGACCATAATGCAACACCGAACCATCTCTCTGAAAATTCACCTCCTGCAAAACAGCAAAGTTAACAGATATATATATCAAAAGCTATTACTGAGTTATACCACCAACCAGAAACATACACGAAGAAGAAAATAATAAACAATGACAATGGACACTGTTATCAAGATAAAACATATACCCTGATCTCTTCCGGACTTTTCTTAAGTTCCATTGATATTCTTTGAATCCAATTTTCAGCAATCAGCATACCTTGTGGACCACCAAATCCTCGGAAAGCAGTATTACTAGGCAAATTTGTGAAGCAGACCTTTCCTTTGACCCTAACATTAGGAATCTCATACACATTGTCTGAATGGAACATGGCACGTTCAAGCACCGCAAGTGAGAGATCAAGTGAGTTTCCTCCATTGTTGAAGATCTCAAGATCCAAAGCAAGTATCTTTCCATCTTTCATAAAACCAACCTACAAATTGCATTTCCACAGTAACTTCACCTAAAAATAACTAAACTAAATGAAGAATCATCAATCAATAACGAGTTCTCATTAATAAGAGAGGCATATTGAATAGATTGTATCATAACCCTCTAGATTTTCCTACACACAAAAGACATATGTACTCCCCCCCCCAACCAAAATATAAGCAGCTTCAGATGTTGAGAACATCACCATCACCTAGTACATATTGTCAATTTACCTGAAGCAATCAAGATGCAAATTCTACGTCATGATATCAGGAATGCGAAAACTGTAAACCAAACCTTAAAACCATTCACAGAAATAAGGTGTACCTTATACTTCCCAAGAAAGCTATGGCGTTGTCCTGTTACCATCATGTCAATATCCCTATCTAGTGTAATCTTTACTGGACGGTTTAGTAAATAAGATGGAGTGGCAGCCACGGCAGCAAGGAAAGCAGACCTGGTTTCTTTCCCTCCAAATCCACCACCAACTCTTTTAGTCTTGCATACGACTTTTGACATCGGAAGATCGAGAACACGGGCAACATACTGTTGGTGCTTCTTAGGGGCCTAGCAGAAATTCAGAACTTCAGCATAGACTTTGAAGGTCAATTTTTTCTACATTCATCTTTTGAAACAGACAAAAAAAAAACAAGAAGAAGAAAGAGCACAATGGAAGCAAAGACATGACAAAGGAAGAATACAAAAATACTAAGTAGAGAGGTGGCTGTGACATTCATTAACTTCTAGTCAAATATATGAAATTGTTATTGTGAATTAATTTTGCAAAATGAAGGGGACAAAAGAACTAAAATCAAATCATGGAAAATGTCAAATTGTTAACGAAACTAGGAAACAGTTCAATAGTTCAATTAAACTTGATAAATTGTGGTTCTTCACCAAATTTAAGGATTTAGTTTGTTGGAATTTTGATTGTATTAAAATAAAAGGAGTTTGTCCAACATCGGTTATGTGATCAAAGTGGAAAGAGTTTCTTAAGCTACTTAAGAAGCCCAAGGGCCTTTGATACAATTTCTTGTTCTTAGTCTGTTGACAACTGGACGCTTCAGGCCATCGGACGTTCAAGGTAGTTAAGGTGGTTGGCAGTTAGGGTGGTAGTTAGTTAGGAAGAAACGTAAAGGTGAGAAGAAGCGTTGTAATAAGTGAAAGTGCGCGTATGCATACTACCGCTCGACCAACAGAATAAAGCCACGTCGCTCTGCCAGCTCAGCAAGTTGTTACAGCAGGTTGTTAGGCGGTTGATAACAGAAGCATCAAGGTGACGCGGAGGGTAAATGTAATGGTAAATGTAGTATGGGTTATATAAACTGGTATATATTACTGGTATATAAACTGTAATGGTAAATGTAGTATGGGTTATGTAATCTTGAGTTGTGTATTGTGGACACATTGAGTTCCGGCGATCTCAAGTGTAGAGGTGTGCGTTGTATTTTTCTGATTTACGTTCATTCCATTAATGCAATTCCGGGCAGCTGATATCAGTTTCTCTTGTTGGAGAGTCTTGATAGAAAAGTGAGTTTTTCAAAGGCTGGTAATATTGTTCTTGGTTTCTCTTGTGGGGGTCTTGATAGAAAGGCGAGAGTTTTTCAAAGACTTGTAATAGCATAGGGGGTCGGGCCGAGAGGGAGAGGAATATTGTCTCATTGTAGAAATTTATTATATAGTGAACTTTTTCTATGTGGATCGTGGTTTTTCTCTAGATTTGGAGTTTTCCATGTTAATTTCTTGTATTGGTGATTGTTTTCTATAGACTTTCTTATTTCTTGTTCTTTTGGTTTTTCCCAAGAATGACCAGGGAATTGATTTCCCATCATAGTTAAAGTAAGATCTTATTTGAAAATAAGTTTGAAGTATCTTCTTGCTCTTCTCCTAAATTCATACTTTGACAGCTAATAACTTCTTTTGTTGGATAAAGAGAGCCTACCAGCTGTTTCTTGGAAAACATAATAAGCACTTTCAGTTTATCATCAACTCCATGAAATACCCACACAACACTATACTAGGTAGAAAAGATAAGAGCTTCATATGGAACCACAACCACATAGCAATAAATCAACTAAACAAATAGATTTAATCAATTACAAAGCCCTAATATGATATATTCATTTCCTAATACCATCTAATTCCTTCTCTTTCCCATCAATTAAGGAGTTCGTTCTCCACACCACTCATCTTAGAGCCATGCAAAATTTCATCTGAACACCTTATATCTATATTATTAACCCCCCCACCCCACTAAAATAACAAATGACTTTGGATAAGTTGTTAAGGTATAACTAGAAACTATAACACATATAGAGGTGTGAGGGTGGAAGGAGAGACCAAATAAATAGAGTCAATAATTTTAATGTATCATCATTTCTAAAATTCAGAATAAGTCTTAAATTCATAATGTTGTAGAATATCATTTGTATCTAGGTTTTCCTTAATCATCCAGTAGTAGAGTATTAATGTATTTAGGTTTCCTTATATATATTTGTAACCCTAGTTTTCCCTGTAAATGTGTGTGTAGGGTCTCTTGTATACTGCACTGAATACTATCATATTCTCCTCCTCTCTACATGTCTCTATACTTTACTACTTGACAAATCCTTGTTATTAAGGAATATATTTTACCTAGATGCAACCCTAGCTTTCTACTCCAAATGGGAGTCTTACTTCCAATATCCAACTTATTCTCTTCTCCTATCTTCTATATGTCTTTATACTGTACTGCTCTACACATAAGTATAGTAGGTTACAAGTATCTGCTTAACTTGACATAATAAGCGAAAAATGCTTGTTAAGCTACGTTTAACTACTTTCCATTTAATACTTAGTTGCTAAATTAAACAATGATGGATGTGACACTGAAGTTCCTCCAATGCATCAGTCAGAACATGATACATACACAATCAAGCCAAGATTGTAAATTTACATGAAATCACTGCCAATTGAGGCAAGGCACTTGTTTTAAGAATGCGGCATTCGCAATAATCTCCAAACACTTATGAATGTTAATCGAGTTCAGGTTAGCAAACTTACTTGAGTAGATGAGATCATATGAATTTCATTTCCACCATCAACAGTCCAAACTAAAGTGCTATTTGGCTCCAAGTAGAAATGTTCCTGACCACCAACCTGAACTTCTCCTTCTATTATATTATCACACTGCGTTGATAAGAAACAGAGATCCACATCACCTTTCCTCAGGCACCTTTCAGTTTCAGGGTGGAAACTGTTAGCTGCAATAGCTTCTTCAATGGATAAGACTGCTGGTAGTTCTTCATATTGAATTTGGACTTTCCGAGCAGCGAGCTTTGCATTTTCATGTGTATCAGCCACAACCACCCCAATAACCTGAAAGATAATGATTCTGTAACCCTATGGCTTTGATGAATGCAAATGAGAGGATAGCAAATTAAAAGTAAAAACAGTTGTTGGCCTCTTTTTCTGCAAAGATTTCATTTCAGTGACAGCATTCTCTTATGCTAGACCATGTATTGGCATACTAAAGTAATTCCATCTTATAGATTTAGCATCTAGCTTTTATGTCAACTGTCATGAAATGACAGCATTTTATCTAGGGCTGACAAATCGTGCAGATTGGACCTGATAACGACCCAGCCCGGATAAGGTCAAACCCAAACAGGACCTCTAAAAAAATTCTCAACCCGAATACGAAACCAACATGCTACATTAAAACCCGAACACGACCCGCACCCGACATGAAACAAACGTGTTAACGGCACCATAACGACACTTTAACAAAATGATAACGACACAAACCCGACACGACACTACAATCACACAATAACGACACGACCTCGCCCTAACTAAAGTAACAAAAAATTAAAAACTTAACCCTAATTAAAATAATAAAATATTAAAAAAAGAAATAAAATAATTAAAATAATAATATTAATTATTAACGAATTATCTGAATCCAACCCAAATCCAACCCGAAATTATCGTGTCCTTACCGGTCGAACCGGTACGGACACGAACCAGATTAGACTTGACACTAACTCATTAATTTCGTGCGGGTTCGTGCGTTTTCGTGTCGTGTCAAAAATTATCAGACCTAATTTTATCACTTAGCAAGCATCTAGTTTATTGACTTAAACCTTCTAATATGATATAGCTTCATGACAATCTGGATAACATGTACTACTACTATATGGAGTTCATTAGTTTAACACTTTTATGAAATTGCTATCCCAACACCAGTGAGCTATTATATTATAATTACATAGTAGCAACCACGAATACATACTATTGTAAAGATTATGTATAGTTAGGTATCCTTGTTTATCTAATTATTTTAGGATTAGATTGTAACCTAGTTCTCTACTCTCCATAAAGGCATTTGGTTTGAGTGATAAGACATGATTGATAAAATAATCCAACTTAATCAAATGTTTGGTTAGGCCACATACTAACACAGCTCAACCAAATACCCAAACTGGTGAAGAAAACGTTTCCCAGCCATAGAAGATATTGGATATCTACCTGACCCACACAAGTGACTACTTCTGAAGCAAAAAGTTCTTCATCTACAACAACTGGTCCAACCATATTGCTCCCTGGCACATGCTTTGCAAAAAAAATTCCTGCAAACCCCGGAGAAGATTTTGCCACACTATCGTCAATCGCAAGTATACGTGCATGAGGCTTCTTACTCAATATCAATGCAGCATGTAAGCCATTAGGAGGCATAGGAACATCATCTGTATACTCTGCCTCTCCTGTAACCTGCCATCAGATAACACTTGGGTTGACTTCAGCTGAAAAAAATGGGGTTGACTAGAGGAAACAGAATGTCAAATTATTTGCAAGTACCACAGGTGGCTTTATTTTTCTGTTTCTTTTGTTGTGAATAAGAAACAAAAAAAATATTTTATTATTGATTTGAAGTACAAAGAGTGGGAAAGATATACACCCCGATACATAAGAAAGTAAGACAGATAGTCATATAGCTAAAGTGGGTCTCTGTACCAGCTCCTGATAGTTTATGCCTGAAATCATTATGCTTTTGGACCCATAAAGCTACTCACTCCAAATGCTAATCACTCCAAAACGATGAAAACAAATGGTAGACAAGATAATGGATGTCATAAAGACAGAACATGAGTCTCAGGAAAATGAAAATGTTCACAATTGTCTTGGTGCTAGGTAGAGGAAGCATGTTAATGGTTCTGCAGTGATTAGAAAGGCAAAAGCCATCATATCTCTCTCTTAGATGCTGATGCAAAATCCAGTTATTGAAGTACTGAAGACTAAATATATGCATCTTAAAGCACATGTGCTCAATATGTATAATGCATAAACATTTACCCCAAGCAAACAATTGAAAACAAGCTGCAGGTGCTTCTTGAATATACAAATAATACATAACAGTCTAAATTATGCAATAGAAACCTGCAGCCTTGAAGAAAGATGAACTTCTGGAGCTCCAACAGAAGTCCCACGCTTTACAATTTCATAATTTTGTCTTCCTATAGTAGAAGGATAGTGAAAAGATTTTATTGTGGATAGATAAGATGCTGGTACTGTTCCATTGAACCATGACAATCCATCCATCTGGTGAGAAACCCACAAGTAAAACTTGAAGAAAAAACTCAGAATTAATGATTTCCGAAACTCCACCATCCCCCCTGGAGCCTCATTCTTCAGGATAATGTCCTTCTCCAGTATTTCTAAAGAGCCATGATACAACTCCTTGTTCCAATGCTTCCCTAGCAGAAACTTCTTTGTTTTATTTGCAGAAATAGAATAAGGAGCAACACCCCCATAAACAATTGATGCATCAGAAACTATCCATTTCTGGTCCTTGTCTTCAAGACAGGCACGCATTCCAGCATTCACAATAGCTATGTCATCATCTCGCCTATGAGCTTGCTTAAATGCTTTCACAAATTCAAATCGAGAGTTCCAAGGGAGAAAAACAAAAAGAAGGATCTC